>OMKZ01014856.1:0-32107 GCA_900302535.1 Neoniphon sammara | reverse complement strand
ATCAGAGCCGACTTTCTGTCAGGGCCAGACAAAGGTGTTGACACCTCAACACCACACAGTGAGTGAGGAGGCCATTCAAATGCCAGTTACCTGACACATAGCCATGCTCTCATAGATGGGTGGTAACCAGTGATTGTCAGTTGGTAACTCAGGGAAAAGGCCACTGCATACATAAAGCCCAGGAGGAGGACTCCACTGAGATTAAATGAATGAATATGTTTCCATCGTCTAAGGCAAATATTCAGTTGGCACAATCACACCTGTCAACCCAGGCAAATCAGCACTTATGGAAATAAGAAGGCTATCGCTACAGCACCATGCTCATCAAGAGACAAACTGAGGTTGGTCATTCAAGTGTGAGATGCGTCACTCCTCCGTGCGTGGGCCCATCAAACTTTGTCACAGTTTACATTGCTTGAGAAAATAATTTTCATCGCTCAGTAGTAAAAAGATTAAGGTAAGTTCAATTATGGTGAAAATTTGACTTTAACTTAAAATTTCAAACAACAAAAAAATGCTACAACTTGTTGAGTGATTCTAGGAATGCTGTGAGGAAATGTTTTTCAGAAATTTGTACCTAAGTTTTAACAGGCTTTGCCCCACCTTTTCAGTGGACTTGTATTATAACCATACACTTAGAAAAACAGAAACTCACCATATGCAGAATATGTGCTTAAAAATAAATCTAAATAACTCTGTGATAGATAATAAACATGTAATTATAAGATCTGTGTAATATAACAAGAAATGTGATTTGTAAAGCTGTTCAACTTCCTTTAACTTAAAATGGCAACCTGACAAACTGGTAATTGTCCAAATACTAAAACCTTATGAAGATCGTATAATGTGGCTACATGTTTTGTTTTCTACTATGGGAAGGACACAGAGATTTAGCATCACAGAATCCAGCCAACCAATTTGGCTCTTTAATACTTGTACAAATAACACTATATAATCTATAAAATGTGCTGTATATTCCTTTCATTAATTTACATTTGCATACAGACCATATAATTCAGTGTCCTCTCTCTCTTTGGGATGTTCAGGGTCTAATGTGTTTGCAGATTGCAAACCAACTTGCAAGAAGGTCTAAGTCATTATTTATAACTTGATGATTGCTTTACTGACAAAAAGTGAGAAATGACCACCTGTGTGGTCATAAAAATGCAGTGAAAGCCTTGGTGAGGTGGTGCATATCACATTCGAGTCTGCACTCCCACTTTGTCACGGGTTAATGTGTATACTGACATTACAGGGCGGTAACAATCAATTTAAAAGCACAAAGAAGGTGTTAAAAAGGCAAATTGTATGATGAGTACCTTACCTCTCAGCTCATGGATGTACTTCTCACCAATTTTCAAACATGGCCTCTGTCTCAGTAAAATACACATTACTTGAATTTTTCCTGATCACTGATGTTAACTGATGTGATGGACTCCTTATTTCTATTTCACCTCTCATCCAAAAGGCTTCTTCAGTTCAGAACTGAAGCCTTTTGGATGAGAGCCAAAACGTCTTCCAGACCCTAAAGCTTGTCCAGTTGCCTTTGCAAAGCACTTAGAAGTACCTGGGTATACACATCATGTTTTGGGGTAGATATTGGCATTTTAACTATTAACCATCTGTACTACAGGAAATACTTAACATCTTAAAATGAATATCCTTCATAAACTGTTGTACCTCCTTTAAAATATCCCATTGCTCCTACCACCATCTCTCTTCAGCAGACTACAATCCATAATGTATTATTTCTCCTCAGACCTAATGCCCACATGGGTGCACATTCAATCAATATCACTCCCAAACTTTAAGTTAACATATATTTATTCAGCAAACATAAAAAAGAGAAAACCAACTTAACCATTTGTGCTAAACTCGATACATGTTTGGTGTAAGGTTTTAGGGCTAATGGGGAATACTACTCAATATCCTGACATAGTCCAATTTGGGGGAACAACTATTTTAAACCTGGAATACTAGACCAGGGACCCCATTCTTGGGCAGACAAGAGACTAGCTACAGTAAGGTGGAAGGTATGTTTGGTGAAGACATCTGCTGAGGAGTTATTAAGCATAATGTTCCTAAGAATCATTTACAAATACAGCTAAGGAGCTTTATTATATTGTTATATAACCACCTATTCATTTTTCTACCTTTGTCACAGTTGGAAGGCTTGGTCTATAAAAACTGCCATAGAGCAGGAGATACAGTATTTCTCTGATATTCAATATGTTGGACTCCAGTTACCTCAAATCCTTCATTGACAGATGATTTACAAATGATAAATCTCACTCCATAGAGGACTGAAATGAGATTTCTGCTGAGGGCCATAGACAGATCAGAAGTTCTGGGTTAAGACTTTTGCAGCTCAGTTGGCTTACACACACTATAAGTTCAATAGTAGCATTACAGACACCTACATAAAATGTAAAAGATAGACAATATTCCATATATGGGAATGTGAAAAGATAACTGAATCCTGGCACAATGGAACAGATGTCATACTTTAAATTTTAGATGTATGACTGCTATTAGATCCTGTAATGTTCATTTTTGGATAGCATCCTACTACTCTCAATTTCTCAGACAAACTATTGGACAGTGGTTCAAGGAGATGTCAGTGTGCTCCTCAACGGAGAAAATAACTTTGATACTTCAAGGAAACACTGGAGCATTTGATGAGGTATGGAGCCCCTTTTCCACCTGCTGGGACAGAGGGACTTGTCCCATATACTTAGGTAGGATGAAAGGAAAGACTGAACTGGCTCTGCACTGGCTCTAGATGGACTCACCAACATCGCACTGAACTATGAGCTGCGCTGCATCCTGAATTTTGAAGTCCACAGACTCTCTGAAAAGGACATATTGGACTGTAGCTTGCAATGGGTTTTCATTTCATGTCACTTCACATTATCTCATATTGTACTGTTCATTATTTAATATTGGCCCTTTTTTACGTGATTTTAGGGGTGTGAAATGAATCAGGCCACAATTGATACACTGTTGTTGGACAGTGCAAGACTACCTTTCTACTGAGACCACACTCTTGGCTGTCACTACACCACTTCACTCCACTGGAGCTGGTCGTACGCCTTGGGCACTGTCAACCACCGGAAGTTCCTTATGAAACTGACTGACCTGAGGATCTTTTGGTCTATAGTCTTATTGTTTGCCTTCTTCCTGTCTGACACAGTGTGAAAAGGGTTACCTCTCTTGATTGCATCTCCACTGAGGTTCGCCAAGCCTCTATCCTGGGCCCCCTCCCCTTTTCTTTCCACTTAACAATTCCTCTGTCATCTCATCTCAAGAACTTCTAGCACTGCTACACCGGCAACACTAAATTCTCCATCCTCTGACATCTAGGTTAAGGTGCACATTTCTGCTTGCCTGGCTGACATCTCCTGCTGGATGTCTGCCCGCAACCTCAGGCTCAATTTGATGAGACTGAGCTGTTCTTTTTTCCTGGCGCATCCAATCCAATCACAGCTGACAACATCATGGTGACTCCTGTCCAAACTACCAGGAATCTTGAGGTGATTCTGCATAAACAACTACTGTGCAATGCCCACACATTACACCCACAACCTGATCCATGGATCCATGAGGTGTGCAGTCTGCAAAGTCCATCTACTTGTATCCATTCACAATAGGACACAGCCTCTTTTTTTTTTTTTTTTTTTTTTTTTTTTAAGTTGTCTCCTATCCAGTAATGCAGCTCCCTTTAAACAGGACTCCTGAAGTATTCTCTTCAGACCCAACAATGCCTCCAAGCAAACTCCTTGCAAATTAAAATAAATCTCTTCAAGAAATTGCAAAATAACATTCGTGCTCTTATTTGCTCTTTTCTCATTATCTGTCTAATGTCCTGGTTCTACAATATCATTGTAGTGTGACAGGAATAAATTGTTACATATGTTGTCAGGGCACTATAACTATGGCATCTGCACTATGGATTGCTTGAAATGTAGGTCACTGTATGTCTCTCTGCATATAGCTGGTTGCTAAAATGTAATGTAAATGTAACTAGCTTGAAAAAATTAATGAATAAGTTGCCTTTACAATGCCCATTTTAGTAACCAAGGTCTCATGACTATATGCTGGAGAAACTAAGTCTTAGTTGCAGAAAGACAGCTAGCAAGGGAGTTTCATTTTATTGCTATAAGATTTGTTCAGTTTGAGAAATCCCACAAAGTATTTTGATTAAATCAGCTGCTGTTTGGCTAAATGAACAAATGCAGGTTGTGAAACACTGCAGGGAGAAATTTACAGTCACAAATGACTAACTTGCTAATAGCCATCATGGGTCCTAATAAATTTGTTTCCTTCAGAAAATAATGACTGAGCTGCCCTTATTTTCTGTATCAGTGGCATATGCCCATGATTGAAGTGCGATTTTAATGGACTCCATGACCACAGAAATACCTCCTTTAATAGTCTTGGCATTTAAGAAGCACATCTGACTTCTTAACCCCATACAAAGTTTCTTTAATTTCACGTTTTCCCACCACCTTATTTGTTAGATATTTTTGGCAAATCCCCATAATTCCAGGTCAATAACTATGATTGTTCCTCTAAGGCTTCTTCTCTACTAACAGAAACTTTCAAGCCACTTTGAATCTCCTAACAGACTTTATCAGATAATAATACTCCACTTGCTGAAGGCGAGAGATTAGCCCTTTTCCTCCACATTTATGAAGTTGAGACCATATAAAGATTCATATTGCTTACTTGAGAGATATTGAGGAAAAAAACAAGAACTATGGTTAAATGAGTTTCTTCGAACTGCAATAAAAACAAAGCATCTTCTCCATGCTGCACTCTCCCCAACAAACACAGTACTTGATAACTTCATAACAGTCAAAGTGGTTCGATTACATCACTGTGAAAATCTGATCATTTTTTTTCTTGTCAAGCAACTTCACAATATTTCACCAGTCTAACAGTTTTTAAGAATGAAGTCACCCCTCTACATTATCTGGAAAACTCCTCTCTCTGTATTCTGGCATACATTATCCAAGGGTTTATAAAGGTTCAGTACTCTGTCAATCCAGGTCCACAATGAATTCTAGACACATACGGTGCTTTAAGCGCAGGGAAGTTAATCAAGGTTGAATTTGATATGACACATGCTAATATGACAAGCCTAGGCTGATAATGACTTATGTGGTAATATACATACAGTGTGTGTGTGTGTGTGTGTGTGTGTGTCATAACATGAACAAGGCCTAGAGCAGACATGTAGATAGTGCAGATAAGTCTAGAAACCTTATGATGTCTATTTTGTCATATAAAGCAGAGAGTAATTGTGTGCGAAGGGGAGGAAAATTCTAATTACAGTTATAAATATTGGAAGTCTGTATCAATTATCAATGATGTAAATCAGACACAAACAGCCTCATGCACATGTACGCAGGCACACACACATGCAGACACAATACTCATATTATCTTTCTCTTTGGCTGCTCTCCCTTAAGCACTCACATACACCCTCACTGGTAAACATGCACTTCCTTGACAGAAATGCGCTCAATAAAACTATCCCAGGATTTGTGTGACAATGTGAGAGGAGAGATTGGGCTGTTGAATATAAAAACAATAAGATAAGCTGTTTTTTCTACTGGTGGTTTTAAAAATCAATCCTTTAAAGATTCAGGACTATTTAGATCATATGACGACACTTACACGTCTGCCTTGTTTGGCGTGGCTAAATTGAACAGCCCAGTTTAGTTCAAGTGTGCACAAACCGTTTGCTCTCTGGTCCACCTGAGAGAGATGACCTTGAGCCGTTTCCAAGTGAACCTTGGAGTGGTTGTTTGAAGTTAACCCAAATAAAGGGAAATATCCAGGAAATCACGTATTTAATGAAAATAAATGTGCGACTTTTGTTGACATTCTGACACACTTCTCTGAATGTCTTGTTGTAAACAGCTATCTGAATACATAATAATATACAGCAGTATTGGGGAAGTTATTTAAAAAAGTAATCATGGAAAGTTACTCATCATATTTATAAATTGTAATCACCTTACATCAATAATTACTTTATCTAAAAAGAAACTACTAATTACTTTACTTTTGAGTTACTTTCTGAAACTCAGATGAGCCAGAAGAAGAATACAAAGATGGACACCAAATTGTATGAGTGCTGATCTAGGATCAGTTTCACATATTAAATCATAATTAGAAGTTTATATGATCCCAGACTGGCACCCATCTCTGATTACATAAACAGATTATCATCACAGCTGATCATATTATGGGGAATTGGTAATGATATCAGTTGGTAAATCCTATCTCAAAATCCATTTCTTTAGCCTTAGCCTTATACAAACTGCACCTTTCTGCTACTGGTCTGACAAGTTTGTGCATTAGCAGATTGCTGTTGTCACACAAAAAACTTGTAAATCTAATTTCAGTGATTTTCATTTTTTTCACTTCAAATGAAAGATCAGTCCTGTATGGGTTCAGACAATTCTCTGACATCTTGGCCTTATGAAATGCTTTCAAAAACCACTAGATAATATCAAAAATCCATTGTCACAAACCTACAAATGTGGCTGTTTTTCTTCCTATTACTGAAAATTTGACATTGTGGAGATAAAAGGTTTTCACCTGATGTCGGAAACGTACAAAAAGTGAGAGGTGATTAGGTTGCAGTCGGTTCAAGACACCCGAGCTATTTAATTCCTGCAGACTGGTGTTTTGGCTTTCAGATATTTCAGAGTGAATATAAATGATCAGAACTCTTGCGGTTCTCCACCACTGAACAGACAAATAGGCTACCTGTGGATAGACAAACCCTCTGGCTGTCTCTCCTGACATTTGGAGTGCTATTGTCCTGCAAGCAAGGGGGCTCTGGAGCATGATCAAACATCTCTTGAGTTTTATATGGGGTGTAGTAACCCTCTACATCAGCACATTTCCACTTAGACCCGCCTGTTAGTCTCAGTTGGCTGCTCTTTCCTCCCTTAAGAGAAACTCTCTAAAAGACAAGGCATTTATTTAGTGGAATACAACACGCGTGTGCATCCATGCATGCCAAGTACAGTTGAACTTGGAGACAGGGAGAAAAAGAAACTCATGACCTCTCAACCCATTTGCCATCATGCCTGAGTGAGAACAGTGACGTCTGTGTGATGTCAGCTGCTGGTGAAATTATGCTGCACAGTATATACAGTGCATATTTGCGCTGTGCAGTGGCAGTAGAAGGGAGAGACAGAATTTTTAAATATCTGTGAAGTTTACAGGTCGACACATGGAGAGGCAGGAAAAAGCATGCAACATGCCCACAAGCTACCAGACAACAAGAGAAAATCTCAAAAACACCTTCACCATCTTTTATTGTGTTTGCTGCACAGAAAGTGTGATGCATGCTGGTCTTGAGTGTGTAATGTAAATGCAGAGGAAAATATGCATTTGAAGTCTATTGATCCTAGTGTTGTGGAAGACTGTGTGTATGTGTGTGCCGAACTAGGTGCTTGTTTATATCGCTGTGTGTGTGTGAGTGTGTGTGCGTGTGTGCGTGTGTGCGTGCGTGCCCTCTGCATCGATCTCCCACTTTGTTCCAATTATCAGTAAGGGTATGGGGCCTAATACTGCCATTCACACAAGCATTAGAGCAACAGAGGCAAACACATCTGAGAAAACAGGCGGAGAGGAAGAGAGAGGATAGAGGGTGTAAGGAGAGGAGAGAATAGGAGAAAAGGAAATGTGTGATGCAAAGGAAACAAGTGAACAGATGGAAAAAAATATAAGAAAAACATGAGCGATGGAGGAGGAAGTGAGAGAGAAGGAAAGAAGAGGACCAAGGGACAAACAACAATAGAATATCAGGAACAGACTGACATTTTGCAGCACAGAGGAAAAGTCCTTGTGTATGTGTGAGTGTGTTATGTTAAATTGATAGTTCACAATCGTGTTACTTAGGCACAGAGCTCCTGTTTTTCAGGGCTGGAAGACGGAGCCCTGGATAGCATCTACACCCCCACCTTCCCAGGTTTTTGGGCACTGGCCACTGGGAGGGTAGGAGCCATCAGTCAAGATAGAGCCATTGTGTGTTTGTGCTTCAGGTGTGTTTGTGCATTCATCTACAGTAGTACCCAACAGATAATAAATACATTCTGACTGTAGACAATTATGCAAATTAGAGAATATATCCCAGCTATTTTCTTGCAATTCTACCTTAAATTTACATCCCAAAGAGCATTTAGCAAGATGCAATTAAAACTTCCAGAGCAATTTTTGGGCACTTATACACACATACACAGGTAATCAAGGTCAAACAACAAACAGTTAATAAACTTTATATTCATCCTTAAAGCCTCTGGATAATTTGAATAATTAAAGTGATGACACTGCAGCAGCAATTGTCAACCAATATTCAATGATTAAGCCTCTACTAATGTTCCTATGATGCAAGAAAATCATTTGTCCATAAAATCACTCTTAACTAACTCTTCAT
Source organism: Neoniphon sammara (assembly GCA_900302535.1). Lineage (NCBI taxonomy): Eukaryota > Metazoa > Chordata > Actinopteri > Holocentriformes > Holocentridae > Neoniphon > Neoniphon sammara. Next base: position 23,646 of record OMKZ01014856.1, on the reverse strand, counting down.
GTTGGTATGTTCAACAAAATGTCATGTCATTGTTATAACAAAGATAGATCAGAAGGGAGAAGGGCCAGCTCTGTTAGTGTTAGTGTTAGTGCTTGCTGCTGCAGAAACCTTGCTAGCCAAACAAAAAAGTCAACGTGCCACTTACAGGAAGTACAGTACTTACATACCACTGTTGCAGCTTGTAATGCATCATCTTCCTGTATTAGATCTATGGTTGTAACAAAAACTCTAGTTATATCACCACACAGTAGGCATAAACCTCTCTTATGCTCTCTTAACCCTCCACTATTGTATCCAAAAGAATAAAATTTTTCGCTGGCATGATAGCACACTTAAAATATTTAGACATGTATGTAGGTGCCAGAGCTGTCAAATTTGAAAAGCCATTAATCATTTTGGACAGAAATGTTAACAGTCCTTAAAGGCTGTTGGCAATCTTACTGATGACTTCATTTTCATACACGCGGGTAACTGTTAACAGCCACATGGTGGCATTTAAAATCTATGTTTTAAAACGATATGCTTTGAGTGTATTGTGCTTACAGCTGTTAGCAGTTACTACAGTTCTCTACAGACCTAACTAACCGGGCAACAGATTATGGTGGACAGACAGTGTTTAGATTTGGAAACACATGCTGAGAAAGAGAAAAAAAATGGATCTCTCACGCTGTACAAAAACTTTTCTTCCCATGTGGTAGGCTTTGTAACCTACAGTAATTGGAGGAGCCCCTGCCGACCCGCTCTCATTGTCCTGACATGCAGTAAATGAGCGACTGAAAAGGAGGATCGAGTATAGCTAAGAATTTTTATGACTCCAATTCAGAGATTATCTCAAAATTGGCTCTATATTGTTGCGGCAAGACGTTAAATATTAATGTACATATGCATGCAAACACACATGGGCTTTTCACCTCAGAGTTATAACTAAACCCCCACAGTGCAGATTAAAAGATTTAATGTCGCTACTGTTTTTTTTCTGTAGTTTACCCCTATACACACTCCTGCATGTGTGTGTTCTTATATGTGTGAGTTGGGATGCTTATTGATGAATCTACTAAACAAACATGTCGAGCATAGCTTGTAAACTGAAGGTTGGAGGTCATCACTGACATGGTGGAGCAGTTATTGATTGATTTGTCCTGTAAGTTATCTTAAAGGTTCATAGCAATATACAGGGCTACCGAGACTCGATGAGAACCTGGAGCCAAATTCATAGGATGAATATAACATGGATTAATATTATTCAGTAGCCAATATCAACAAGCATTGTAGAAACCGATGAGGGAATGGGAATGGGAATATAAAAGGAAAAAGGTAGAAGCCACAGTGCTTGAGAAAGGGAAAATGAGATGCATGTGTCTATACTGTGTGTGTGTGCGCTGTGTATTTCCTAGCGTGGATGAAAATCTCTCTTGTGGTTTGAGCCGCATTGTTTGATTCCACTGATTCCACAGTAAGAGTCGCCGGGGGCTTGTTGCCAAGGTTCAGCCAATTGAATTAGGGATTTGCCGTTCCCTCCTCGGTCCAACCCTCCTGACCATTTCCTGTTTCCACGGATCCCTGAGGACCCCTCCTCTCCATTCAGCTGTGGACTGTAATTGTATTTAGGATGCCTGTGCAGAGCCCCTTGGAGTACACCAGAAAGAGAGAAGGAGTAAGGGAGAAACAGAGAGATAGAAACAGAGTTGAAAGGATGACTAAACACGACAGGGGAAATAAAAAAAAACAAAGATAAAGGAAGGAGGAAATTCTTAAAGATGGAGGTCCTAAGAGAGAGAGAGAGAGAGAGACAGACAGAAACAAAGACAGAAAGAGACAGACCATCCATCCATCCAAATGGAACACAAGGTCATTGTTCTCATTAGGTTTCCAAGGCTGAATAACCTAGGGTGGTTGGAGACAGTTTGGTGTAAGTACTGTGGTATCCGTACTATAAAGCAGGAATCTAATAGGCTATTATAGCCAAAGACATTAGGGTGGGAGTAAAATGATTTTCCTTCACCCTCCACCCAATTTAGCAACAGCCATGGAATTATATCTCATAGCTTCTATTACATTTCAAGTCTATAGGATTAAAAATAGCTCTAGGTATGCCATTAGGACATTTTTAGATATGTGGCCTGCTGCATTACAACCAAAACAGCCATTTTAATTGTAATACACTGTTTTATTTATTTATTTATCTATACTGGTTTACAGTCTGGATATCTCCTGTTAGTCTGGGTGACAGGTTTACATGAAATAAAAAAAAAAAAAAAAATCTCAGCCCCTGAGCTTTAACATGCAGAATGGGCAGAGCCAGTTCAAATGAATAAATATTCCACAATCATAAGACAATAGAGGATTTTAGGTGAACGCGGCCAACAAAAGACTTATCGCATAGACAAATAGACTTATGATAGGTGTCCCTTATTTCACTTGACAGTGCAGCCCTGCCACGTCTGTATATCAGTGTGAACGATAGCACAGTTTTAGAGAGGGTCTAAATCATTGATCAGTCAGAACTGTAATGCTACTTCAATGAACAGGTTCACAACAATTTCTATGCCGTCCATTAAAAAAATGATAATCCAAACCTAATGTTTACACAAGAACAGATATGACACATTCTGGGCCCGATGACAAGATGCACCCCTCCACCCTGCATCTTATTTAGCACATTATCACCTCACCTGACCTCCCTCATTAGAGTTGCCGGGCTGTAGTTTACTCAGACTGTGCATGGGAGACAACAACTCACAGGAGTAACATGAGCCAGTAATGAGTCTCTCTCTGTCTCAGGTGGAGGTGATACTGGCATGCAAGAGTGAATTCATACATAACATACTGGTATAAGTTTATTGAAATGTGGGGTATTCTTTTCAGTTGCAGGACGTGGCACCTTGCATACAAATATAAACTCAAGTCAACAGCAACATAACTCAAAAACAGCTATAAATAAGAAGACAGAGGTAATAGGAGCGCTACAGGTGTCCCTCAAACCACTGGTGCTCATGGAGGGGAAATAGACATAAAAAGTAAATCAAAAAGAGGATCCAGGCACTCAAGGTAGGTTTAAAAAATAGTTTTAAAAGACCTTTAATTCATAGGGCTAGAGATATTAAAACACACCAACATGTGTGATAGACACCCTGAAGAAGGCGCAAGCCGATAGGCGTTGGTGTGTTTTAATATCTCTAGCCCTATGAATTGAAGGCCTTTAAAAGCTATTTTTCAAAGCTACCTTGAGTGCCTGGATCCTCTTTTTTACTTTTTACAACAGATAGAAATAGTTCAGCTGCAACAAACTATCTATAATTGTATGGGCTATAAATTATACAATATGATTAACAGGCAGTTGTGTTTTTGTTTTATTTTTGTACATTATAGTTTTTCTTCTTTGAGACCAACTTGAATCTAATGTTAATTTTGTCATGCTATCATTTTTTTAAAAATATATTTATTTATTTATTTTGGCCTTATACAATAGAACTACTTGGCAACATTAGTTGAATTGTTATTCATGCCAACGGCAAGCAACTCAGCTAATGTCACTTAGGGAGTAAACTGTGTGTCTGGACAGCCTTGACCAAAGCAAAAACATACTCAGTTTTTGGTATTTTAGTAAGTAATTGAATTTTTCTCTGCAAAACAACAAGTGATGTGAAAGCAAACATCTGTCGATGCTAATCATCAAAATTTACGTACATACATTATATATTTGTAGCTGTGTTAGCTGAAAACTCTAAAACATAATGAATTGTCCTATTTCAGTTCAAAACTAAACATCACTGGCATGTCTCCTGTCTCAGTTTTGAGTATAATTATTTTAAACAAGCGGCACCATCACTGAGTGATTGATAGCCTCTTTCACTGCGCTACATTTTACATTCACTCGCATCGCCACCAAAAAGACAGAAGATGGTGGTTTTCTAGCATAAATTAAGATTAAGTTTCAGAGTTTCTCACAACAGCCAAGTGGACCAAGTGAAAGACAGACAAATAAATAAATAAATAACCTGTGTGGTTCTACAGCAGGGTGAGACTTCCAATCATCTTGACCATAGCCACATTTTTTAATGCTGACTATACCTAGTGTAACGATGATGTTTAAAAATGCTACACAACTTTAATTGGAAAGCTAAAAACTCATTTGAGAGACAGATTGCCAGGTCCTAGCCAAACTCTCTGACCCTAAGAGTCTGGGCACTTTCATTGACTTTGCTTACAGCAATAGCATCACTATTGAGGAGGCGGTGTTGTTGTGACTGAAACATTTTCTTTCTGATTCATCAAGTCATTCAGTGTTTCACACCAACGATATCTGCAATGAAATTACTGGTTATCCTGGCAAATACTTAGCTAATGTCAAGAGAGGAAAAAAGTCAGCAGGTGCAAATGTTACAGCTGACTCAATTTGTAAAAGTTTATGCAGATTCTGCAGGCAGACTGTGAAAACAAATGACGCTTTACAACATTTTAAAGAATCTTTAAAATGTAACAGACGAGGAAGCAACTGCAACACAGCTTGGCCATCAATATTTACGTTCATTATGTTGTATATTTCCGGGTAAACCCATGGTGCTTAGCAACTTAATGACTATGCCTACCATTGTTTGAGTGACATATACACTGCAACCAAGTCATTCAGTCTGATATTCAGTTTTAAATCTTGTTAAAATCTGCCACTGGGACAAGATAATCCCACTCGTTTCCGATGTTAATCAACTTGTTTCCAGACTTTTCCTGAATCAAGTGTCATTCTCTTGATACTAGTGGGCTGATCTGCCTAATTCTGCTTTGTTTCAGCAGAAACCTGTGCAACTGCATTGGAAAGTCCATGACAAAAAATATATTTACTGGCCAAAATATAAATTAAGGAAAAACAAGAAGGTCCTCAGTGCCTAAAATAAAAGTGACAGAACACATTTTTGGGATTTACCCCATGATCATTGTCCAACAAACACCTGATCCTACTTATGCACCAATCAGCCTAGGTGCATCTTTATTGGCTGAGGGAAAAAAAAAAACACTGTCGAATAAGGAACAAGATGCCATAGATTCCAAAGAAGCAATCCCAGAACATAAAGAGAGAGTTAGAGAGAGAGAGAGAGAGAGCCTGTAGGTGTGGGTTCCTATGAACCTCTCAATGGGAGCAATAATGCCAGGGAGCTGCAATGTCATATCCATCAGAGCCGACTTTCTGTCAGGGCCAGACAAAGGTGTTGACACCTCAACACCACACAGTGAGTGAGGAGGCCATTCAAATGCCAGTTACCTGACACATAGCCATGCTCTAGATGGGTGGTAACCAATAGCATGGAGCATAGGCTTGTCCTCAATATATAAAATTCTGCCCCACCTTATACAGATGCCCTCCCCCAAGTTTTTAACACCGAATATAAGACTAAATCACAAGTTTAATATGGGAATTGAGCACATTCTGATTGAATCACCATATAGTGAGATGGGAGGTTGCCTGGCTTGCTAGGCTAAGAAAAAAGATTCACGCCTGTGGGAATAATTTATTCAGGATGTACAGAGTTTAGGAAGCTTCCGAAAGACTGATATGCATCCACACAGTTACAAAGCATCTCATGGAGTTTTTGTGTTGCTATCATTCATTTTATTTTCCTGTCTTGCGACTGATGTTGCCGTCGCCGCAGCAGCTGAGACTCTTCAAATTCTGCAGCTGCATTTCTATCTATACTTTCCACCAACATTTTCACATTTAGGTGCAAGTATTGATTTGTGCTTTCTCTATCGGTACAGCTTCTGTGTCCCAAAATGCTTCTTTCTCTGTGTGTGTGCGTGTATGTGTGTGTTTGTGTGTGTCCACCTCCCTGTACGCTTTCACCCCCCTGGCTCATATCCAAGGAGACCATAACGCTATCTTTGGTGGTGCCCAACAGTTTTGTCTGACATGTGTTGGTCAGTGTCTGTCCTTCTGTTGCACTGCTTGGATCAAAGGAGGAAGCTACTCCACCCATCTGTGTCACATTTAATTTATCACAGGCAGGACAGGCCTTGCTTGCCTTGATGGCGAGGGCGTGACACAGATATACATGCATCCGCAAACACACACGCACGCACGCACACACACACACACACATGGGAGAGGGAAGGAGATGTGAGAAGGAAGGTGCAGGCGAGCTGATGGATTACAAAGAGAAGAATCAGGCATCAATACAGGCTTGCTACGTCCAAAGGTGTGAGCATATGGCATCGGCGCTCTTCCCCTCCCTTCTCCATTGCTCCAATTCTTTCGCTCTCTACTAAAGATGAGAGTCCTTCTCAGTCTTGCTTTGATGACCAGGTGCTGGGCAGGTGGTGTGGAGTGACAGGAGGTAGCTCTGCATGTCTATGTGTGCGTGTCTGTGTGTGTGTGTGTGTGTGAGAGAGAGAGAGAGAGAGAGGGAGAGAGAGAGAGAGATTGTGTGTGTGTTGGTGCGATAGAGGAAAATCCATTCCCACAGTAATGAGAGAGGTGCCAACTGCTCTTCCATCTGGCATTGAGAAAACTTTCCTCTCTCTGTCTCTCTCTCTCTCTCTCTCATTCTCTCCCTCCTTTCTCACCCCCAACACTTTTCATCATCTGTTCATTTGCTTCTACTTCAATATCATCCGTTTTGACATTTTCAGAAGATGTAAACACTCGACTACCCACACACACTTCATCCTCGCCCGACACATTAGACCTGAGGAAATGAAGCTGCACCTCCCACAGAATCTCAAATTGGTACACTGGCTATTTACAAATACAGCCAAACTGGCAAAAAAAAACAAACCAAAAAACCTCTGGTTAAGAAATGACTCTCACTTAACTATAACTTGGGGATCTTGTCTCTCATGCCGCCAGAAAAATTTATGAAAACCAAAGGTGAATTTCTGCCGACTCTTTTACTAGCTGGCTTGCTTACCCACATAAGCAAACCTCACATGCACAGAATCTCACCCTCAAATCCTAACCAATATCAGTCAGACAGCTGCCAACATGGCTTGCCAAAGCTCTAAGCTGTCAGTGCACATATTGTATCACGAGTTTTATTTCGAAGTCAAGCTTGGGCGCCCCAAAAGGGGTGCTGCATCGTGCAGCGGGGCAACATGTTTACTGTGGTCTTCAGGATCCCTTACGTCAGCCCTGATAAAATAAATTTGCTTAAAACAGTCATTCTGCCAACAGTAGCTTCTAAAAACAAACACACAGATAAATACATTCATATTAACACTGAGCATGTCTTTTGAGGAATGGCCCACAGGCAGGAAGCATTTACCTACAGCGCTAAACACATACCACTGACTCAGAACCTATTTATTCTGCTTTACACTACACATACCTCTCTCTCTCTCTCTCTCTTTCTCTCTCTCTCTCATTCTTAGGAAAGCAGACACGCAGACAGACACGCATGCATACGACACACATTAATTGACTTTCCAGCTTCCTCCCAGGCAGTTTGAGTGACAGGGGCCGCCAGGGGAGATGGGTAATGATGAGGCAGCTGGCAAATGGGCTGATGGGTAATGAGGGACCCAGTGCTGGCAGCCGATGGTTAGATGCTGAATTAAACAGTGTCTACTGAGTGCTAACCATGCTACATACATTCAATATGCTATTCACAGATTGTGACAATTTCGATATTCTGAACTGAAAGCACAACAACGAAATATAAATGTGTCATTTTTCATGTAGTTGTTGTATAATATGAATGGTTAATTGCCACCACTGTAGTCATACAGTAATACTTCAGTGATTTATGCTCCTATTTACTGGATATCACTGTGTAAGTGTCTCCTCACTCAATTATAGAAATACATACAGTATATCATCCTGGCATTTTAAATTTACTGATGTTTGCCAAATAATCATGTATTAAACTAACTAATTAAAGGGATACCAACACCTGCACACACACACACACACACACACATGCACACACTTTCCATTCCCATCATTCCAACATGACCTTCCATCACACCATCTGCTCTTCCATACTTGTCCCGCTCATTATCATGTTGCACCACACTTATTCAACATCCGCCACTTCTCGCTCAAATCTTCCCCAAGTTACACATTTTGCTCATGCATCCACTGATGATACCATCGTCTATCATGAGTTATTCTTGTTTATATTCTTTATTTTTCTAACATGAATTTACATCACTATAAATGTCACTTTCTTTAACCGACAAATAGTGGAGTATTCTGAGACACTGAAATGGTGCATTTAATAAAAACTGAGGTCATGTTCTGATTGTATTGCCCCATTCTGATGTGTGAAAGTAGGTTTTAATCCCCAGCAAAAACACTTGCTTGACTCAGGAGAAATCAGCTGTTAGGCCTCTCTCTATATATAGAAAGAACTTGAGATTCTCACAGTTTCATGATGTTTTCCACACCCAGTGATTACAATAAAAACAATGTAATGAAAAATTACAAATTCTAGTTTGCCATCCCTTTAAAACACCTTGCAGAGGAGGAGGTAGGTTGCAAAGTAGCACAACAGCCATAGCTAAAGCCTTATACGCTTAATTACCTCTCGTGGGCATGAAGCATTCCCTTCAGCTGATTGGTAGATGTTCCGCATCCACCAGAGGAGACTGGGATTTGGACAGGTCCGAGTACAAAGAACATAATAATTTGGCAGAGTGTGTACTAGGATTAGCTTACTCTGCCAAATGCACAGATAGGACTATGGGCCCATGTTATTCAGTATGACAAATGGCTTGCCATGACTCATGCATAGATTTAAAGGATCTGCATGCATGTACCTGATGCGTGTGTGTTTGAGTTTGTGTGTGTAAGAGTGTGTTCTTCTGTGCATTCAGATGATCACAATGCTGCGCAATCTCTCTCAGGCATTTAACATTGTTGCGCTGACCCTGCGTGAAACTCTTATTCAAAAGAACTTGAAGTTATTGACACTCAAACTTGAAGTATAGGTTATTATATTCTTAAGAAAGTGTCTGGTGCTAAAGACATCTGTTCAGAACAAGACTCATGCTATGGCATAGAAATAAGTTTATCTGCACAGATACAACCTGTCGGTGTAATGATGTGAGTCAACACCTATGTTGGTAGATTCAGTGCAGCTGGATAATGGCTCCAGAGGGGAAGGCATATTTACTGCTTGGCCCTTCATGCCCTGGTCTCATCCAACACCAAAGCAGGCCAGTTGCACCAGCAGCGCAGGGCCAATATTAGAGCTTTTATTAGACACAATTTTATAGTTGTGGATGGTAGGACCTTATGAGGTACCACAAAGTGTATTTCTCCACGCCTTGGGTAGTTAAAGAGATAAAGGGATGGTAGCTGTTCTTGCCTTGGGTGGTTAGAGATAGTGTCAGACATTGTCCATTGAGGATGCCCATTAGAATGATGTAGGGTCGAGCTTTCTGCTGACAATAGCAGAGACCTTCCATGTTCTCTGTTTATTATTGGCCATTATAGATATTTACTGCAGCCACCATCAGTGGCCTGACCCCTGAAAGCTTCCTACTAACCCCTAACTCCTAACTAACGAAAGCCTTGTCTCCACAGGGCACCTCTTTTTTTAGCTACTACCGCTAAGCAGATGCTTGGGCTGCTGCTCATTGTGGCTTCTGCTGATTCTGTGAGACTACTGTTGGAAGAGTGTCACTTTTTGCTTTATGTCCTACAGCTTTTAATTTATAGCTCTAAACACATGTTTAGCACTCAGTGCTAATCAGTCAGGAAAACACAACAGTGTATCCTCTCCATTGCTGATGAGAAAAATAAGCCAGTGTTGCAAAAAGAGGTTCTCGGTGGACACACAAATTTATTACTCTATCTCAGATTTATTGTACAATAAAGATCTCCATGTAGAGCAGAAGAGTGTGTACGTCACACTGGTTCTGCAAGAGAATCTCCCAGGTCATATCGCCTTTTACATGTTTTGATACTCTCTTTTGACCGTTTTCTAGAAGTTTGTGGTTTGACATTGACTGCTGGATTTTTCATTTTAATGCAATCTTACAATAAAAATTGTTCTGTAACAAAATCCTCTATTTTTAAGGATGAGAGGAGAAGTTGTCAGAGGTAAATAAAATGATTACAAGCCAAGACACTTATAATAATCTGAGCCTGTCAGTGGCAAAAACAAGCACTTTTAGTGGACGTACTTTGACACGGTGAGGTCGCCCCCTTGGATTACGTTTGCAGTTGCCGGTTACAGCATCCTCACTCAATAGTGGGCCGATTCCAAAACTTTTTGCTCCTATTAATCATTTACACCCAAATACAGGGGAAAATAGGGGCCAGGTTCAAAAATACTGGAATTACCATTTCAGTTGTTTTGAGGATCTGATAACCGGCTTGGTGAGATGTCCATGGTGAATAGCCTATATGCTATCTGACTCGAGCCCTCAGGATATGTATTTCATGAAAATGGACTACAGTATTACATTTTTCTAAAGTTCCCTACTCTATTGGCAAAGTGAGTAAAACTATTAGGACTAGACTAGGATAAGACACTAGACTATAACAAGACAAAAAGATATGTTCCCACGGTCGCACCAGATTTTGATATAGGCAGCGAAATGAAACATCTTTTCCAGAAATCCTGATTCTTTGAGAAAAAAACATTTGTTTACTACTGATGAGAGTAAGTAGCATCACTTATGTCTCATTACCTGTCAAGTAGAATTTTTTGATCAAGTGGGGGACAAATGAATGTGTTAAGGAAAGTGGAACAGAGTGAGATAACAGACTTGTGTCAAAGCATACAGGAAATTGTGTGCTTACCTGTAGATGAAATTATAGTCAGGTAACAGCCAGGGCAGCAGGGAGAGGAAATGAAAGACAAAAAGAGAAGAGAAAATAAATGAGCACATATGGTCGCAGTCACAAACATCTCAAAAGCCATGAAATGCCACACATCCTGCAGAATGAAATGACCAAACGGTCCACATGTGCACGGCAGTTAATTTGCTCCTGTTGTGATGGTTATTGGTGAGGAGGCAGAGGCTATCACTACTGTCATAAGGCAAAGCTGGACCACAGTGTGTGTGTTTGTCTCTGTGTGTTTATTAGCACTGTAAAGAATATGCCTGCACTGACAGAGAGAGGGAGAGAGAGAGAAAGAGAGACTGCAAGCTTGTTAGGGCACCAATGAGGGAAAAGATTAAATGTTGGGACAGAAAACTACAATGACAGCCCAGCTTTGATTGGCTTCTTTGATTGACTCGAGTGTGTCATAAGCTGGCAACAGCTGTTGTCTTTAAGTCCATTAGTTTTGGGGGAATAATACATCTTAAATGAATTATGTTCTGTAAATGACTTGCTGATCTCCCCCGGATTCAAGAGGAGAGGGATGATAATCCTCTCCGCCTCTCCCTTTCTTCCTTTCTTCCCCCTCTCTCCCTTTGTTTACACTAAGCTGTGCCCCCAGAGGAAGGATAAGAGGGTTTAGTGAGGGTTGCTGTGTGTAATGTCACATACACACGCACGGACGCGGGCAAACATGCACGCCGCGCACACAAACAGGACGAGTGATAGGGAAATTACAGCATGGTCAAAGAATAAAGGAAACAAATGAATGTAGAGAATAAACATTTTTATAGGCAGTTTTTGTCTAAATTTGAATTCTTAGTCTAATGACATCATTTACGTTACAAATTACTAATACTGTACCACGTCATCCCATCTGCACCGCGTACTGAGCATCAACAACCATCTTAGCAGTGCTCCTCAACTCCATTTCCACCAGAGAGAGACAGCCCTACTTAACAGATAATGTCATTTCCTTGTGGCTCACAGGGCTATTGATAGGCTGGGTGGCCACAGCCAGTTCCGTGATGGGTACACAGTGTTCCTAGTTATAGTTAGAGCCCACTGTGTGGCTTTTAAACCAGCATCACTCACTTCCAGCATGAGAGTGAGTGTCTCCGTCTGCAAGAGGGAGTGTGTGTATGTGCCAAGTGCAGCATATGCATGTGGCAGGTACAGTCAATCAATACTCAGTTTGTCACAATCAGCTGACAGGAACCGGGACCAACTGGCTATTGACAAGGCTGGCCTAATCAAAGGAAGCCGGATATTACTTCCAAACGAACAGAGGCTAACAGCATCACAAGACAGACAGCTTATGAGAGCAACTTTTCTAATCAGCCTGTATTTCCGCTGCCATATGCCTGTCTCTCTAACTGTCTGTCTGCTTCCTCGGAGGCCAACAGACAGACTCATCACCCAGCTAACGAAGGAAAAAAAAGAAAAAAAAACCACCGCTCATCAGGGAGTCATGCAGGGCGGACCATAAGGGCAAGGACGTGACTACTGCACCCTTGGCTGAAACATGACTTTGAACCTGAGGCACATTTAATAGCTGTCAAAATGCGTAAATCCCCCATTCAACATCAAAAGGGGTCTCTTGCATTGGTTCTTACTTCACCCCAGACCACATACTCTCTCCTCTCCTCTCAAAAGCCCAGGGAGCGTGACCAATTCTGACACACACACACACACACACACACACACACACACACACACACACACTTTTCTTTCACATCACGCAAATTAAAATTTTTTCACAGATGACCCAATGCATGATGTAAATGAACTGATATGCACTTTTTTTAATATATATATTTCAGTGAAGTCTCTTTCTCCTGTGAGCAAATGAGGCTTGCCTTGGCCGACATGCTGCTGCAACACCAGCTGATGATTATAGTCTTGTCAGGCAATCATTAATTATGTGAAGCATGTTCAACATTTAGCTAAGGATCAATAGTTTAACTCCTCAGCAGAGAACATGAATATTTAAAACTGTCCTCTATACATTTCGCATCGAACAGACAGTACTCGAAAAGTAGACTGACTCAACAAGTTGGTAGATGTTGCCAATTTGCATGTGAATATATGTTCTACAGGCCATCACTCAAGAGAGCTGTGATCATCACAACTCTCATGATTTGTAAGTACAGTAGTGCAAATTGGTTTCAGTTCCAGTTTGCTGCAAAATGTTCCTAAAAAATTCCCCAGATTTGTTGCTAATCACTTTTTTAATGAATAAAACCACCAGGGGGTCTGAAAATCATTAAATCTAGCAACAGTTGTTTAGTTGGCAGCATTACATGTTCTGCCATAGAGCTCTGTTTTTCATGATCAAGGTGTAGATGCAGGCGGTGGCGTGAGCTCAGAGCGCCAACTCACTTGGGAATGACCGACAGATTTTTGGTAATTTCATTACAAGAGGTCACGGCACAGCTCAGTGGTGAAAGGGGCTGAATTAAGAGGAACACATCATCAGTAGATGTTTTGGGATCTGGCATCATTCATGACCAATTAAATCAGCTCTTCAAATCAGATTTAAAGCACTTCCTGCATTGACGAACTGGCAATTTTTGTAATGAGGAAGAGAGTCCATACTGGCTTCTCCCAAGAGGAAGCCAATGTTATTGTCCGGGAGCTGCCGGCAATGCACAATATATGGCATCCCAAATACTAATATACTGCAGCTCAAATATGTTGCCAAGGACAGATGATGTCCCTTTCCAAGGTGAATTCACATTTCTGGTGAAAGCGAAGTCATGGTGTTTTTTCTGTTCAATGATGCTTATGTGGTGTTTGGAAGGCAGTGATTTTCACAATAACGGGCACTTACAGCAAAACTGTCGAAATTATTTACGGTTACTGCATTTCACTTTTTCATCAAATCTTTCTTTTCTATACGATACATAAATGAGAGATGCCAGGTTTGGATTCCAGATTAAATTACAGTACCCAAGATAAATCTACAACAAATATTTTCATGGGCGGCTGTTAAATTACTTGGCAGCCCAACCAATTGTAATCAGATTACTGGAAACCCTCTACAGATAGCAATCACATCACGACAGTCTTATCCACTAAAAAAAAATTTTAAATGTCCTTACTAGACTTCCTATAATTCTTTCTTATTTTCCAGATCCGATAAATACGTATGAATAAATAATTAATTAAGAAAAGATCAAATAATGGAAGAGATGAAAAATGTAAACTAGAAAGATTGACTGATTGTGCTCACCTGTATGAAATGACTCTGGTTAGGCTGCTGTAATGGCATTACTGTAGGACAGGGGAAGGTGCTGGTACTTCTGTTTTGTAAGAGTGAGTACTAATGCTAAGTGAAAATTTGACATTCATTAAATAATGATTCCTATATTGCTGTTTCACAACATCTGCTGCGTTTGCTCATCAAGCCTAAGTGGAAGTTTGGTATTAAGTGTAATCAATAGCTTCTCAATTAGAAATCAACCAGGAGACAGCTGTTACTCACTTAAAAGGCAAATAGGATATAACCACCAGATGTTTGACCACACACACACACACACACACACACGTGTATGTGTGTGTGTTCCAGAGTAATTTTGCAGATTTTTGCACATTTCTATGACATTTAATAAGCAACTAGAGTCTTGTTGAGGTGTAGCAGGCCAGAAAATGAAAATATTTTAACTAAGTGAACTATTGCAGTACATTGTTTTTCTGTTCACATACATGGTACATTCAGTGCAGTCAGGTATGCAGGTATACATATTGCCACCCCAAACTTAAGGCTTGATAAATACTGTATGTCTTACGTATTTGCACCTTCTCTCTTTCTCCACTTTAAGTCGCTACCATTGGCAGGCCATAGACACACTTTGAAGGCAGTAGTAGCTTGTGACATCACCCGCATTACCCAACATACTTCATCTTATGTTTAACAGGCTTATTTAGAATGTACTTATTAGTTTTGAGCATTTTTTTCTGTAAGAGTTGTTTTAACTTTGGCAGTCTTTCCAAAACTGCCGCTATCAAGTCCCTAAAGGATGTGGGATGGAGTCTAATTTAGAGGATTTACAATTCAGGGAAGCTGAGCCTCGGTTTAAATAAATAAATAAAAATACCCATCCACTGCCATGTATGAAAGTGCTCACACTACACTTAAGGAATGCAAGACATCATTTACAGAACACCAACTTAAAAGACAACTTTATTCTTGATTTCAACCTGATTCTTATCGTTTACTTTTTTGTTTCTTCCAAGCTGATTAAGAATCTAATTGCCACTCTTCAGCACAATTAGTGAGCAATGTATCGGCTAATACTTTAACATTTTGATGATTATTTGTTGACATTCTTCATGCATGACCTCTACTGCCACAAAAAACAACAATTTAATAGATTCCCTTTTCTAAGTGTTGTTATCAAAAGGGTAATACAGAGTTAATGACAGCTAAGGAAATTAAAACAAATTAAAACCATTATGTCCAGATGCTTCTGCTCAACTGAATGAGCCCCAAATTAGTCATTTATATAAATGTGCATGCATGTGCATGCTCTCTCTATCTCTCTCTCTATCTCTCTCTCTCTCTCTCTCTCTCACACACACACACACACAAACAGTTGCATACACACACTCATATGCAGTATGCACTTATTTAACACACGTATACATATGTACAGACACTCAGCTTGATAAAAGGTATAACAGTATTAACTATTTGTGTAATTTCTGCAACAGACAAAAGACAAAAGCCCAAAAGTGTATTGTGCAGCAAGATTGTCATGGAAAAAAAACAGATATTGATTGGAATTGCTAACAGCTGGCAATAACATTTACCTTAGTTATTCAGAACTGAGCCTTCATGCTTGGATCTGTGTCCTGAATTTAAAGAAAATCACAGTGTCTTCAATTGTTCCCTCAAGAATGCAAGAATGAATGCCTTTTTTGATCTCCAGCATGTTTATTGTCTTTTCCAAGAGTTCACACATTTGGTCTGATCGCAACTACTGGGCCTTACAGCCTAAACATTTTTGTGCGCAGTTATGACTGTACGATGAAGAACCTCTTGTGGTTGCAGTGATTCAAAAACTTTCACTACTTCTGCTCCCTCACTCCATTCATTGTGTAGCTCAATTGACTATCAACCTCCCTTTCTCTCTTTGCATACCACTGGGCCTATCAGCTTAGTTGTGGCCATGTTCGCTCTGGTCGCAGGTGAAAAATCCAGAGAGAGCAAGACTGTAAAAAGCATCAGAGGCTGATGTAATCAGTCAACAAGCGGGGGTTAAAATAGGTTCAATAGCCCGATGCTTCACGACTGTAAAAAATGAAGTGTAAAACAGCCGTCACTGTTTCATAAATCAGTGGACTAATTTGTCTAATCTTCTCGGGTCTTTGGATGAGGAACAAGATCAAAGCCATCATGGAACTCCTCTCACCCTCTCTACAACAAGTTGTGGCACAAAGTAGTAACAACTATCTACTTCATATAGACATTTTGTCCCCACACATGCCTGGTGGAGATCTGCACTTTACTGTGTTTTTTTTTTTTTTGTGAGTGCACTCATCTAGTTTTACTATTGCATTTGTTGCTTTTATTGTCAGGTCTCCATTGCCTATTAGCGCTGCATTATGTAGCCTTTTCATGAATAAATACTACCTCATGTTAAATCCAAGTAATGTGTTTGGAGCTGAACAAGAGAAATCCACTCATTAGTGATGCACAACACCAGTATTCCGGCCCCTGTGGTCGGGCACAGCCAGGGGCAGGAAATCTTCTCACAGACAGGATATGATGCACCTTATGTTTTAGGAAAACAAGTTAAGAATAACATCACATTATGCGGCAGTGTCGGGTTGTAGTAGGTGCAGTGTAGCATGGCAAACGTAACTCTACAGGGATCGGTTTCGCCACCTCCATCTTGAGCCATCCAGGAAAAAAGAATTCGATCCTTGGAAAGTCGCCAAGAGAAAAAAAAGAGAGTGATAAGTGGTGTAATAAAACAAGAATAAATACCAGCACTGCCTTTACTCAATGGAAGGAGCTGCAGAAGCAGCAAGATATCAGAGCAAATGCAGAGATTGATTCTTTTTTAAATGGAAAGGTTAAAAAAATTATTGATATCAGTCAATTATTTATTTGAAATTTTGATTGCTATCATCATTATTAGCTCTGTGAATATCAGCTGTAGCAATGTCAGTGCAGTTACCATGGACAACTTATTGAGAAACAGATTTCAACAAAACCAAGTTGCAGCAATTCCTAATTCCTTCACGTGTGAAGAATTTAGAGGAATACAGACTGTAATTACTCTATAGAATGAAGCAAAATATTAGCCCTTAAAAGCATTTGCCAAATAGTGCAAGTAGGATGTAACCAAGTGCCACTACTTGTATTATCTATCTTTCTTTACATTTGGTTTGAGCGCTGACATTACCTTACACTAACAAGCCACATTAGCCATGTATGCAGGAGAAATGCCAGAAAACTAGCTGTAATCATCAGTGGTCTCTCTAACATTATCCTGAAAGTCAAAGCATAATAAGAATCAGCACTCAGTTACTCAGTTTGTGTGGGAGAAAGACCTCCTCCTCACCCTCAGTGAAGCCAGACAAGCAGGATGCAAGACACAAGTAAAACAGACGCTCAGTGTTTGTCCAGATTCTAGGCTTTTACTGTTAAACAAAAATCAATCGCCCTCCACCTCCACGACATGTGATAAAATGATAGAACAAGATATAGGGAGATATAATAGGAAGATATATTTCCTGTGTTGGCTTAATACACGGCAGAGACAGCCTCCTCGTCCCCACTGAAACCAGATTTGGGCAGACACAGGCAGAGAGGGAGCAAGAGACTTGGGAGTTAATTCACAAAGTAAAATTAGACAGCCACGTAGCTGTGAAAAAGATGATGTTTTATCTTTCATGGTGAGATGGGCTAATCTGTAAAGCAAAACTTTAGGGATATGATTCGGTCAGAACATTTTCTAAAGTTATTTTGCAAACCCTACTTTGCAAAATACGCCCAAGTTAAAATCGTGATATCTAATTTTCAAAATATTCCAATGGAAGAACGTAATTTCCAAACAAACACAAAAAAGACATAATAAAGAAGTTAGTGAAATAAATCTGTCTAATGTTTTTGTTAAATATAAAATGAAAAAATAAAGTTAAAGACATCAAATCATGATTTCTGTGAGAGCAACACTATGACCTTTGCTAACTCGCCACCTGAGCCTTCTTGTTGGAACCGCATTCCTCAGTGTCTTAAAACT
The DNA here is from genome assembly GCA_900302535.1 of Neoniphon sammara. Taxonomy (NCBI): domain Eukaryota; kingdom Metazoa; phylum Chordata; class Actinopteri; order Holocentriformes; family Holocentridae; genus Neoniphon; species Neoniphon sammara. The sequence goes on along the minus strand of OMKZ01014856.1, from coordinate 5,625 downwards.
ACTACAAGGAAATTTCATTTTGTCTGCTTTTGTCCCTGTGGACAATAGTGGTAGTGTTTCCTGGGAATGAAGACTACATTTCCCATGAGCACCACCTCCTCGTGTCGTAAAGATCTTTGCTAGCTTGTGCATTTGTTTTGGAAGTGAGGAAAAGAAAGACACAACTTATTTTTGATGCTTAATTTTTGACTTTTCTTTATCAAACAGCTGTTTGCAGGATGCAGAGCGATGAGTAACCTAGTGACATCTTTGTCAATATTGTTGCCAATGTTCTTGCTGATGGTCTCATTTGCTCATGTAGGTCATATAGAGGCATCAGTAGTAAAGTTAATTAGACACACATGGCATAGAGACAGGTACAATGGAAACAGTACAATATGCGACAGTTTTTTGTAGGTTTTTTTGAATCAACACACAACTGCTATTCTCCCTCAAATAAATACAGCCCACTGGCACACAGACAGAGCATTTTACTGCCATTTTGCTCCAATCTATTACATATATTATCTATAAAGTATGAATAATTTTCGATTCGGGTAACATCTAGAACTGCAATGTAACCCTGGCAGGAGGGAATGGACAGACTGGATCCTGGCTACAGTATAGTTGTATTGTTTGTGATTTGTGTATCTTACTGAATTGTGTTTATATGGCTACTGTCAGTATAGTAACATCATTTGCCTCAGGTAGGGTATCCATTTTCAGTGCCAGACATTCTCATTTAAGGAAGATGGTTATTTTGACATTTGTTTGTAGCCACAGGAATATAACCATAAATGTGTGATACAGAAATGATAAAATGGCACAAATTAACCTTGCTTGAAGACACTTTCCTTCATTTCTACTACTGTTTATGTAGACTGTCGATGCCACTAAAGCGAAGGGATTCACAGAAATTGGAGGCAAAACTCAGCTCACACTCACAGCCACAGGCACTAGCAAATTTTAAAACTTTAAATATGGGTCTAAAAAAACAGTGTCAGAAGAAGCAATTGTATGATCAGATGTGGGCAAAAACCCAATGCTTTTTATTTTATTTTTGTAAAATATTTTTGTAAACATTTTTTATTTTTAAATATTTATAATATAAATATATAGATTTCTTTTATTTCTGGCAATAGACAAAGCATCATGAAGGCCACAGCACAAGCTTGCACTGAGCAAGCCTCTTACTTTGGTATTTTTGCATAGCTAAAGCTGGGAACAGAAACTAAACTCACCAAACTAATTATGTATAAACAGAAAATATTATACTTGACAGGGAAAATTTACTCAGAGCAGATTACAGACATCAAAACACTTTTGATTATAAGTGAGGTATTCTGTTTGGCAGTATGGTGAAGCAGTATTTAAAATCACCATTTGGTTAGCTCAGTTAGCTATAGGCTGTCTGCAGTGCCTTCAGGCAACATATGACATAAGCTAAACCTACTGCACATATACTTAGAGAATGAAAGAGATCAGGATGATGTTCATATACTGAGATTATTGCCTGTCTTGGAATACTTTTTACCAATCAAAATGCACAGCCAGAACTTACAGCTGTATAATGATCCTAAAACTTTTAATGTGGCGGAAAAAACGAGGAAGTGTGGAATTCAGTGCAACATCAGTTAGCATCATGTGTGCTCAGCAGTGAGAAGAATCAGCTATCGTAAGCGATAATAAGGACACTTGACATGTAATTGTTGCTTTGTTTAGGAAGTGTTTCTGCTGCAGCATATGAGCTTTGTTAGAGTAACTTTCTCTAATAATGCTTTTATTTTCATGCACACATCCACACGTTCCATTCAGCAACAACTTCGATAGAGAGGGCTTTAGGGGTGTGGACTTCAGCTCAGTCATAACAATTCAGAAATTCAGTGGACCCTCCACCACTTAACAAGAATAACCAGTAAGACACAGAGCTAAGGAGAAGGCAATGCCCCCTTTTTTTTTTTTTTTTGGAGTGGCACCAATTCTTCTGCCCTGTTCAGTTTGGTGAGTTAAGGATTCTGTTCATGCTACCAATTAATTGTGGAAGAATAATGTGTTATTCTTCCGCACAATAAAATACCAAATAGGATTATATTTCTACTGGTCTATTGAACATGAATATAAATATGATTGACCCACTGAGTAACATCTCTAGTCAAACAAAACCAATTTGTATTAAATCCACTTGCGTACCTAAATGTAAACACTGTCCACACCACAAACTAATTGTGATTACTCTGATGACCTATTAAGAAATCTGTAATGGGCAATTAAACAATTTTAATTATATTGTATAGCCTGCTAATTTTCTATAATAGCATCTTTAATCTCTCTATTCAATTAACAAGCTAGTGTTGGGAACCAGTCATTAAATAATATTGGATAATATTGTGGCAGGGCGGCATGCATCTGAAGGCACGGTGAAATTAGAGCAGCTTTTTCTGAGGCAAGGGGCAGGAGCTGGAGAGAACTTTGACTACACACCATTTCTCAGGGATCAATAATTCTCACATTTTACAAGAGAGCAAAGCAAGTCATAAAGGCCAATTTCTTACTATGATAAGGAGTAGTTTTTTATACCTAAATTAAGTCTTAAGTCAATGTGTGTGATGCTGTATCTGCAAGAAACTGTCATTCTGTACCAACAAAAAATTGATGAACACTTTTTTCCCTCTTTTTTTCATTCTTGGACTTGGGTTTGGTGCACAGATGGCCTGGCTGTTGGATTTCTCATTCATGCATTTTGTAGTGACTTTCAAGAAAGTGAGACTGCCAGTGTCCATCCAAGCTGAGCTAAAGAGAATCAATTAAATTAAAGATTTGTTGCTCTAAAAATAGAATTTGGTGTGAGTCAAATGGTGCATAATATATTCCAGTCCTCTCAAAATGAAGTTTGTGTGCAAGACTCAGGGCTGTAGCACTCACACTGACACACAAACACAAATGTGCCATTTTTTAGGTCTACAATGATGGAAATCAGTTTAAATTTTGACAGTGCTATTCTTTTGTTCTGCCTGCTGTGGCTGCATCCGTTGGTTCACCTCAGTTAACAACTCCTAATGGATAATGGCTTGAATGAGTCCATTAATCCTCTGATTCATGTTCTTCTGTCTGGCAGCATCAAATCCAGCATCATTACCTCCCATTACAGCCAATACTGACATTAGTTGCTAGTATACAGCCGCTATCTAATCACATTAAGAGTTTATGTAATTATAACCCTAAAAGACTTGATCTAATGGATGCTGTGGAAAACATGATTCGGAGGTATGAAGAATGCTTGCTGGAACTTGACGTGAGTTATTTCTACTGTTTAAGATGAACAGATGATGCTTGGCAAATGCAAAATCTTCAAAAGTTAGAGTATAGACATAAAAACATTTCGAGTGTTGTATTTTCATTATATATATTAACAGTATTGCTTTGAAGAAAACAGTAGCCTCCAGTGTTATTCTTTATACTGCATTTTTGGGTGTAACGGGAGCTTCCATAAAATCCTCTGGATTGAAGGACATGCTGAAAATCATTCAAAACTCAGAGAGAAAAGTACACAATGGCAAATGTTGCTACAGGCTATGCTGACTGGGAATTGATCTCTTGCTCATTTGTGCAAGAAACAATACAGTATGTGTATTAATTCTACCAGCAACTCACATTGTTACACACGTTTTACATTATCAATTTGATTTCATAAGTATCCTTTCTCTCTCCATCTATGAAAAATGTATTGTTGTTCTCTGGAGTCCTCTGGCTTGTTCTTGAATCAGTAAACAAATGTAGAAGCAGAGGCGAGGCAGGGAAAAACTCTGTGCTCCTGCCCCATCTCACTCACAAACTGGGTTAGCGCTCTTTTCTGAACAAAATCACTTGCCTCTGGCTTTATTTCATGCTATTAGTGTTTTTCAATACTAGGCTACTTTTGGTAAACATTATATATTGGATGAACGAAATACAAAAGAACATTGACCAAACATATTTATTTTACATATATACAATATATTATTCCGTTATCTGATGTCAAAACTACATCTGTTGATGAAAACTGAACATATCCACCTGTTGCCCTGTGTTCTGCCTTTGTAACAGTTAAAGTATTTCATGATTATCACAATTAGTATCTCACAATGTCTAATAAAGGTCTTTGGGCAAGAACACAAACTTTTAAGATTAAGATTATGATTCATGTGGAAGAGGTCTACTTTTACTGTAGTTAAGGCTAGTTGAGGTTGAGTTCGGCTGAGGCAAAAAGCTGACGATGTGGGGGTGGAGACAGGTTCTGTCTTTGTTAATTTAGATTCCTTATCTGCCTCTGCGCCTACAGGAAACTATGGAACTCACAGTTTATGTTAATGTTCAATTGATGAGACACTGCTTGCCACAATTCTGTCCAATTTTCTATGGATAAAGCTGGATAAAGCCAGACGGACAGGCGGGGCTCTCATCCAAGCCTCTGGTACAATTATTCATGTTGGACTTAAGCAGAAAATAAAAGTACACTAGTATGTTTGTTTTGCCATTTGTTTGGGGCTTTTTCTTCCTTTTTCATCACCGGGGAAGAGTTTGCAGGGAGTGGTGCATCGCGTGCGTGTGATTGTGCACGCAAACACACACAGATCTGCCTGTACGCTGGAAGCAGCTCCACTGTGGTGTCGATTTTCCCAGCATGACCTGCATTTATCTCAGCAGGTACATTGCATTCAGGTGCACTTTGCTGCTATGAAGATAAGAGTGAACTGACATGCGCACTCACACAGACATACGGTATGCAGTACGTATGTAGAGACACATACACATACACAAGCACAGCAATTTACTTCCTCTTTAATATCCATTGTACATGGACGGAATCCTTAGTGAGTGACTGGCAACTTAAAAAAATCTCAAAAACAATGAAAGGAAATGTTTTATACCATACCCATCTGCGCCATACAAACGTCAATCAAAATAATTGAGGCGTTTGACTTATAGGTGCTACTTTTCTTTGTGATTACGGGCTGAAAGGTAGTAATTAGTGTCTATGGTGCTGTCATGCTACACAGTAAGGGGCTAGCAAAATTGCATATTTGGACACGACAGGGAACCCCACACCACATTAAATTTTCACTTTTGAATTGACTGAAAATATTTGAGTTTGTGTCTAGCAGGTATATATCCTGCTCTTTCTAGATATGCCATATCTATCTATCTATCTATCTATCTATCTATCTAGTTCCTCTCTATCACTCTCTTCCCTTGCTGGTATTAAAGGGTGTTAAACAAAGCATCTGAAGTTCAGAGTTATGGGAAGGGTGATTTGAGGAGACAACTGGCTTGTAATTGGATGACTTGGCAGTTGGTTCATTATCTCAAATTAAGTGCCATCAAATATTATGGTACACTGAATGATCTACACTCACAGTGTTCATGCTGCAGCTTGCATACTGAGGTGTAAAGTAGCTGAGCGGTGCAGTGAAAAGCCACAGCCTACTGTAGTGCTGCGCTGAAGCCTGCCTTGGGGATACATGCTTTCAACATTAGCGCACTCTTCAAAACACAGGAGCGGGCATGTTTGCGTGTACACACACGTAAACAGACACGCTAGACACACACGCACACACAAGCGGCTAATTGACCGAGCTTCCGGCATCTTCAGATCTTCTTGATGTTCAC
>OMKZ01014855.1:0-31092 GCA_900302535.1 Neoniphon sammara | reverse complement strand
TGTCCCGTTGTCCGTGCGCCGTCTGTGTACATGTCCAAAGGAGTCCAGAGGCTTGTGTGGAAAACGCCTTAGAAAACAACTGGTTTCCTCCCCTCCCTGCTCTCTCCAGCCCAGTCATTCACTCGCTCTGTTTTCCTCATCTGCGTCTTTGCCACAAGAAAACTTTTCCTCAGCTTTCTTTTTTTTGTGCCTTCTCCCTCCCCTTCCTTCCTGCCCGTTGTTACCCTTTTTTCTCTCCTGTACTTCTTAATATCTGCACCCTCTCTGCCTTTCTCTCTTTCTTTTATTCTTTCTCTGGACCCCCTTCTCCTACTTCTTCTAACTTTTCCTTACTCCTTCTTCCTCACCCTGTAGCCCTCTCTCCTGCATGGGGCCCCTCTCCACCTCCCTCCTTCTCCCTCTCTCTCTACCTCTCCCGCCTCGTTGTTCTGTCTCATTTGCTGTTGCAGGCTTCCCGTCTCTCTCTCTCTCTCTCTCTCTCTCTTTCTCTCTCTCTCTCACTCTCCGGCACTTGGCTGTGTATTTCCCGTTTCCTCCCCTCCCCTCCCGCTCTCCTCTGTTTCTCCACCTCTTACTCCGTCTCTTGCCTCTGGTACATTCTCTCAGACAGTCGGCAGTACCTGAAATTCTGAAATCCTTTTTTCCTTTCCACCTGAAATCCAACGGCTGTGCGTGGCTCTTCCGGTGAAAGATAGCGGCTCCATACAGGTTTGCGTGGAAGAGAGTGCGCGAGTGAGTCTCAGCTCCGGTGCTGAGCTCATTAGCCCAACTAAAGCCTTTGCACTCTGCAATTAAACGCAGCCTGGGATTCCTCAGCCAGAGACTGAGAGGGGAGTGGAGGGGAGGAGAGAAGCACTGGGGGAGGTGGGGTTTCTAACATACACAGACGAGGGAGCAGACAGCACAGGAGTAGAGGAGAGTCACTGCCTTTGTACAGGGGGAACATTTTTCACCATGGATCCTTTTGTAGTCGTCTGTCTCTTTCTATACCTCTTTTTCTCCCTCTCTTTTTCACTCCCTTTCTGTCAGTCCCAGCCTATTGCTCTCTTAGCTGAAGGGATTTCAGTTCAACAGTTCAGCTAAACTTCACTCTGTTGAGACTTGCATAGATAGTAACTCTATATAGGAAAGTATGCATTTTTCTTCTCAATTCTCTACTCCTTACAGTAGCTTTCATATCCGTCTTATATAAGACTCTCACTCTCTGACAAGTCCAAACATTTGCTTTGGCTACGCAGAACAACAAAGCACATTATCATTATAAATCTCTGTTTGGTATACAGTACATAACCATAATCTCTGGCAGAATGAAACAAAAACTCCTTCAGAGCCCAATCGGTTGGTGTACCTTTGCATGAAAAGCAGGACGAGAAATCAAGAAGATCTCTGGTGTCGTTTGCTTTCAAAAATAGCCCAACATGTCTGCGCTGCGGCTCTTTGTCCACAATGGCTGAGGACAGGCATTTATTTTCAAAGAAAATAACTGGAGCTTTGAATACAATGGGTTGTAAAAAGAACTACTGAGAATAACACCAGAGGAGGATGAAGGGGATTCATCTTCCCCAGCATGAGCCTGGATGATCCGTTCCCAGCTGTTGAGAGGGAGGCAAAAACCTGGGAATGGGCGCCTCATTACGGAGAGAAAGCACATGGTTAAAGCCCATTCACATCTAGAACAATCATCATAAAGATTATAAAAAGATTTAAATCACTCAAAGTAAATACAATGTTTGTGCAACCACTACAACTAGAGCATAAGTACAGGATGAGTGTAACTGTTTTTGCTTCGATCTCAGGAGAATTTTAGAGGTAACAAGAAAACATTTGACAATGAAACTAGAAGTTTAAGATAGAAGGAGGTGGGAGTGTTTGGTTGCTGCAGCGATGCTTTGTTTGCTTAGGAACTGATAATAGATATTCTTGTTATGTGAATGCTTAAGCAGCAGTCTATTGTTGCTGCTAAAATTATCTTTGTACTTAGTGTTCCATGTGTGAATGGGCCTTCAAACTGATTTCAGAGGAAAGCATGAACATGCATGTCTGCACTGACATAACCTCATGTAGGATAGGTGATATTTGCAAGGGTGTGGACCTTTTTCACAGCAGCCATTTAAACATGAAATAGCAGGTAAACACAGGTGTTTCTAATGACATGAAGGTTCTGTTCTATTTAGGTACAGAACCTTCATTAATGTGATTAGTATCACCTGTGTTTACCTGCTATTTCATGTCAAAATGGCTGCTGTGAAAAAGGTCTATAACTTATCATAGCTACTTTTGTTACCGTAACTAAGCAGTTTTTTTCATGCATTTGTAAGTCATGAGTAAATTTCAAAATCAGTCATTTTACTTTTACCTAAGAAGACTTTGTTTTGACTAAAGTAATGTGGTTAGTTACATTTTAAATTGCATCCATTACAGAGTACAAATTTTGTGGCTCTGTATAAACACTGCACAAGAAACCAGGCAGTTATAATTAATTAAAATCAAATTAAATTCATGAATTTCAATTATTTTGAAACAGGTTTTTTTATTCTAATTAAAAGAAACCAGTTTGTCCTCTGTCCTCTCCACGGAATTGAAAAGATATCACACCTAACAGTGCTGCCTTTTGCATAAAGTAACCCTGTAACTTTTACTCTGAGCACATTTTAAGTGTAGCAGAGACAATTAATTTTAAATTTCTGCACCAGTAATTTTACTTGTATTTAAGCTAAATCTCAGCAAAGTCAAACTTCTATTTGAGTGGGATATTTTGGTACTACTTCCACTACATTGGTTACAGTTCACATAGAAAGACAGAAAGACTCAGTTGACAGATCAGAAGAGGCACAAGTTACACCTCAACACTTCATTTTAATCTCAGAATTTCTCAGTCTGTGCTCCTGAGGCAGATCCTTGACTCAGAGCAGCCAACCAGTCTCAAAGGAAGTAGATGTATGTGTGCGGAGTGTCTGTCCCCATATATAAATGGATGTAGTGTGTGTGTGTGTGTGTGTGTGTGTGTGTGTGTAAAGGTCTGCCTGCTTGCCTCAGAAAGGAAGCCCCCCACCCCCAAAGGCCTGCTTGTGCTGCTCTTACATCATGTTGTTTTGTGACGATCTGCCCGCCTCCCGCTTGGCTGCACGGCTGCAGGGCAACGGCAAGGTAGAGAATGGGAGCCACACTTAACCACTCTGCCACCGCACAGTCCATGTCCTTAACAGGGTCAAGATGACCTAATTAGCACATATGGATACTTCTAAATGAGTCTATAACAAGAGCTCAATATGGTGCTGGTAATGGCGTCAGATGCTGTTTGGCCTATTTAACCTCGTACCGACGCACGGGCCCAGATAATTACTGATGTAGAAGTGAGTATCCCATGTCGGTCAAATATGCACATTGTTGCTAATATGGTATTATGCAAGTAATATACTTAATGTTTTCTCCATGATATATAATAGATAGCAGAGTGTAGGCCTAGTTACAGTATTATTACTTCCTGCAATAAAAGAAAAATCCAAAACTTTCACCGGACCAGTTACTGAATGGTAGGTGGGCTTTTATGGCTCAGTGGGTTCAGCAGGTTAAAGCATCAATCATTCATGATCGGTTATATTGTTAAGCGTGTACAGAATATGTTCTGGTAGCTTAGATGTCAAGGCTAACTTAGGCAATCCCCTTAATCTTCCAAAAAAAAGGAAGAAAAAAAAGAAAAAAAACATAGAAAATTTCAAGTTTCAAAAGTAGTTTTACACTTTTTTGAACATGAATGGGAGTGAACTGGGGTGAGTTAGCTTTGCCCTCCAAGTGACCAAAGCATGTTTTCCACACTCTTACGCAACTGATATTTATGGCAGATAGATACGATCACAACTGTTGAGGAGAGGTCAAAATAGGACCCGTGTGGTCCTTTAAGTACCGGCTGTTGTCACCTCTACTAAAATACACCCTCATGACACTGAGGTAAAAGAGTTCACTGAATGGCACGTCGATGTTGTCAGGTGAAAACCTTGTATCTTCAAAATGTCAACTTAAGAAACCAAGGAAAACCCCCACACATTTTTGAGTTTATCCAACAGTGTATTTAAAGGGTTTTCGTACAGCCAAGTTTGTTGAATTTTCACCTGATAACAGTGAATTGTGTTCTACTTATTGACGTAGAACTGTGTATTGCATGTCAAACTGATAGACAGTTACTGCTATACTAGACATGGTATGTTTAATGGCTCTCTGTGATATCAGGACATGTTGCCGTTCACATTGTGTTAAGTTGTCTGGGAGCCAGCAAAAACATTCTCAGAATGCTGTGGTCACATGCTTTTTGTTATTTGCTGTGGTATGCACCATGACGTTCCCATGAGCATTTTAAACCCCCCATCACATACGCTATAATTATAACCGTGCATAATCAAGCTAAAAAGAGAAGTAGAAAAAGTTGTCCCCTCCCCAAAACAAATTCAGCAGCGTGCCCTCTGGAGTACACTCCACTCCTTATGGTGAAAATCTGAAATATCCCTTTGTTTCAAAGCCTTAACAGACTCACAACCTGGAATCAGTAATCACTCAAGCACATCAACGCGCTGTAATGCACACCGAATGTACAAAATATTAGAGACATTTCCCTTATGGTGAGTTTAAGCCCCTTTTGCACAGTCCACATCTCATTTGTCTCAAAGCTGGAAAAAGTCCTTCTCTAAAAAACTTTTTGATTGATATTCATTAAAGGGGAGAAATCAATACGAGATAATGGATTTTACCTGGATTCACCTCATCAGTGTACCTCATGAAAAGACTGCAGTAACCGTCCCAGATAACTTTTACATTCACACTGAGTGCACTAACAGGAATGAACTGCTCCCAATTCCCTTGAGAAATCAGATGAGGTCACTCTCACTTCACTCTCAAACGATCATCTGCAGACCTTTTTCACGGCAGCCATTTTGACAGGAAATAGAAGGTAAACACAGGTGTTACTAATCACCTACACAGAACAGAACCTTAATTAGTGTGATTAGTAACATCTGTGTTTACTTACTATTTCATGTCATAATGGCTCCTGTGAAAAAGATCTATTGTGAGCAAATTATGAGTGCATTTAAGGGTGCCACCACCTATCATGAAATAGCTGGTAGAGGTTCTATCTAGTCTGGATTTGAGACTATATTTTTATGGTAAATGAATGAAGTAATGCCTTATCAGTTGTGTAATTGAAATATCTAAAAAAAAAGTAGGTTAAGAAAAGTGGTCAGATTCATACTAATTAATACTAATAATTACCCCCTGTGGCATCTTACAGGTACTCGATTGTCCAGAAAGTTCTGAAGCAGGATGGGACTCTCTGAGACAAAAGAACCCACCAAGTAAAACTCCGGTCCGCCAGTCAAGAGTGATTTCTCCACCGTGGGATAGCGACTTGTGACAGTGTCAAGCCAATGTCAAGACCACGCTAGATCTACTGTATAACACCCAATGAGGTCATGATTCATATGAGTGCTCAGTGTGCTCGTACATGTGCTGCATTTAGGAACACAATGGTTGTGTTGTTCCAAAGAGGATTACAGAACAATTCCCATTGCCCAGCCAGGGAACACCGTTGGATCTAAACGGTGCCACAAACGTGCTGCATCAAGCAGTTCACAAGTTAAGGTATTCTTTGAGCGCTGTGGGAGAACTAAATGGTGTACAGTACAAAGCTAGAAATGCTCAAAAGATGACAAACAAAACGTGTTCTTGCTGTAAGAGGCACAATCATGCTCTGCCATGAGACTTGCTCGTATTCCTTTATCATTAGGGCAAGGTTGGAAATGCACTGTCAAAAGAAAAGCTGCTCTTGATGAAAGATGGCCGTAAGAAAATTTTCACATGCAGAATATCTCTCAATACACTGCACACACCTCAACCTAACCACATTTTTGTTAAAAGCATCAAGGACACCACATGGGAATCAGATGTTAGAATAGGTCTTAAATCCAAATGACAGTGGCAAAAAGCACTAATAGACAGAATAATGACAAGAGAGAGAGAGAGAGAGAGTAGGCTTTGCTTGAGAAGCTCAGCTGGGAGGGCTTGCAGGGAGCTGTTGCCATGGCCGACAGCAAGAAAATGGGAATGAAATGATTCATTTTTGCCCTGTTGGCTTGAGATTACATTCATGGTGGAGGATGGGCAGGTGGAGAGAGAAACACTGGTTGTGTTTACCTGGTTTGTCAGTGGTGACAAGGGGAAGGAGAGACAGATGGCAGGCATGGGAGAGGAGTTTTATCAGTTCTGTACTGACAGTGCAAAGGGACGAATTACAGTGAATGCAAGGATGTCTAGAGGGCAGGCTGAAGTCAATCGAATCCACGTCAAATCCAAGTTAAGTGAAGACAAAGTCCAAAGGGGGTCAAGACTGAGTCCAGATCAAGACCAGAGCAAATCAAGTCCTTTCCAAGACCAGAATGGGATATAAACAGTGTATATGGCTTTCCAAATGTAAAAATAATGATTAAAGAGTGCCACCATACAACTTACAGGATTTTAGCAAATGAATGCATGGAAATTTGAGTACCATCACATATTATATACAAGTGTAATTCCCTAAATTGTTTGTAGTGCTGGTGTAAAAAAAAAAGTGGAACAGGTAGGAAATAACATCTTTGAAAACTTTTAGACAAGCCTGTAAATGTCAAGTAAACATCCAGTAATGGCTGAGGTCAAGACAGTCATGAGACCATGACAAGTCCAATACGTCATGAAAGCTGTCTCCAGATCCAACTCAGTTCAGGTTAAGATACAGTCCAAAGGGGTCAAGACCAAGTCGAGACCAACACCAGAGGATGTTGAGTCCTTTCCAACAACAGAACAGACTATAAACTGTGTATACGTCTTTCCAAATGTAAGAATATTGATTAAGTAGTGTCTTAAGGATCATAGCGATGTAGATCTATCTGCAGATATCTGTTATACTCTTCACCATCCCACTGATAGGATTTTACAAAATCAATGCATGGAAGTTTGAGGACCATCTTAGACCTTTAAATTGTTGGGGGAAAAATAAACAAAGACAGGCCAGGGGAGGAAATAAACATCTTTGAAAACTTTAAGAAAATGTGGAGTAAACGTCCAATAATGGCCGGGGTCAAAACCAAGACAAGTCCAACACGTCATAAAAGCTGTCTCAAGATCCAAGTACTACATGCTTGCTAGAGGGAATAAAATGATGTGAATTTATAAACAAAAGTCATACTGAAAGGTCTTGTTCTTACCTTTGTTTCGTGTGGGAATTAAACAGTGGGGAACAATGAACACATCGGCCCGGGACATGAAAGCCTGCCCTGCCATCCTCTCCCAGCCCATGACGCTGCCTCTATAACAGGAACAGACAGTCAGACTTCTTTTCACTCAGAGCTGACCTGCAGCGGTAACACACACTGACCCAGATAAGCCCACATCGCATTGTCCCATAACCAGCATAACTTCAAGGCATTTTTGGTGGTCAGTCAGCGCTGCTTGATTCAGTTTGGTTTGATACGGTTTGTTAAAAGATGATGTAACATATGACTGAACTGAAAATGTGACGCCTACTGTTACAGAGAGGCTTCTAAAATAAAACTATTTGAAAAAACACCGACATTTTTAGACATTTTAAGACCATTGCCTGAGATTTTTGAGAATGGAACCGTTTATGTTTGGGAAACTAAGCTGATAATATCCAACCAAGCAATAATCCTGCTATCTGGGGTTTCTTCTTAGAGGGGGCTGCTGTTTAATATAAGGCATCCACATCATCAGATATTTGAAGCTGATCACGTAACAGGCAGGGAATTTGAGGCTTCACTCATTAAACTCACTGGACCTGTCTTCCTTAGTTCCTTAGATTTGATCAACTCATTTTCAGATGAAGTCAAGGTATAAATATTGCAAACAACTTTGCTGTAACGCATACTAAGCAGAAAATATTCATTGACAATCTTATTCCTGCTCTTCCCCCCCACAGCAAACTGTATTTTCTGCAGTTTTCTTATTTGGTTTCAACAGGCATTGGAGGGAGCAAATCTAGTAGAAACATCAAACTTTAAATTTTCCTTTGAGCTTTAAGTTCAGGGCCATCCCTTTGCAAAAGGTAATATCTGATGTTTACCCACAAATAATAGCTGAGTCATTCATTCACGGGCATTCACAGAAGAGCATCTCAGAACTTTACAGAGATGTTGCAGTGTCAGAGTTGATGGCGAAAGAGCCAGTGTGGAAAACACTGCCTTTTAAAACATATAGCCTCTGGCCTGTAATGTTTTTTTTCCCCTATCAGATGAATAGCGTTGCAGTTATAGCTGTACACTGGGGGACAAATGCAAGTCATATTCAACCCGACAGCTGCTCACTATCCATTCTGTTCCATTTCAAATTCTTTATGTCAAGGTATAAAATCTTCCTCAGTCAACATCAAAACCGTCAACATCAAAATCGGCATCTGACTTCTCATTGTCTCACATCTGCTTCAAACAAAGGCTTCTATCAACTTCAAATATTTATTGTGTATGCAGTTATATGTGGATTTTTTTTTTTCACGCAGTTCTCAATTTATTGTGTGTGTCTTACAGTATAATATGTACAAAAAACCAAATCAAACATTCACAGCAGATGGCAAAAAATCCCCATTTCATTCTCTCCTGTGGAGCAGCTTGTGAGCAATAGCGCTTTGCCTCTGAGTCCATCACTTGGTTCACAACTAATCTGAGGAGAGAGGACGTGCCAACTAGGATCGAACGTTATAAAAAGGGCCTCGGTGACCTCGTTTGAGTGTAGAAAGTTTGAAACTTTGCAAAGATATCCTTGCTTGGCCTTAGCAAAGCTACTAATGGTCACTGGAGGTGTTGAGAGGGGTTTTATGCTGAGTAAACAGCCATTAAAGGGAGATGGGCAGTTCTGTGTGACCTTGGTTGAACCGACTCCAGGAACAGCCAAGCCTGGGAGTGTGGTTTAACACACTGTGCTGACACAACACCCAGTCTTGGCTCCAACCATGCGACCTCTCTTATTTTCCTAAGTGGCAGTATCTATTTAGTGCTGCCGTTCTTACTCGTATTGTCCACGTGTGCTGACTTTTTGTTCATTCTTTAGTCATTGTCAAGACTATAGTCAAGACCATGGTACTCCAGTCTAAGTCACTTCAAAGGCCAGGTGAAAGTGAGTTCCAAGTCCAGGCCAGGTCCAAAGGGAGCCTCGAGCATTTTCTATGTGTTCTATATCTTGGAGGATCTCAGATACAATGATACAAGCATGGCAGCCTCTAGCATGTTCGGGGTTAGAGAGAGAAGCACCTAGCTGTCACACTGTAGAAAGCCGCAGGAACAAACAAAACAACGAGCCTTTTTGTACCTTAAATAATACAAAAGAACAGGGAATATGCACAAAAGTAGAATATTTCATGCTCCACTTGTGAATAGAAGACTTAAAAAGGAAGCTGAGCCCATGACAGAGTGTTTGTAACATCCAAAACAGAGGAGGGCATCTCATCACCTCACTGCTATCTTCACCACAGCAACAGGGGAGCCCCACTGTATCACCATAGAAATGAATGATCTCCTCTCTTTTTCTCCCTTTGTCTGCCAACAGCTGGCGTCAGTCACCACGATGCTTCTCCTAAAAGATCCTCTGGATGATGAACATCATGTTTACTTCCACTGACGGCCAGGAAACAATTTAGACAAAAGCAGCTTTTAGCCATAATAGCCATGTTCTGCAATATTACAGAATCAAACATGTTTGTGAGCATTAATGTTGATTATTTTGAGTACACTGTGTGATGTTGGCACTGTATTTTAGTGTAAGCACAATTACTTGACATTAGATAGTTTTGTCATGCTACATTTTAACAAATGGGAATAGCACTACTATGTTACACCTTACAGGGCTGTCTGTCATTGAATATTTATGATGAAACACTGGCTGATTCTGTAGTGTGTGGTCAGCACAAATACTTATAAACTTATTCTTAATCTTAGGAAAAACCACTACAGATCATTATTGTTTTCCAGTTTCAGTGGAAAGTGCATTAAAATGCTTAACAGCACTCTGTTACCTTGTTATTATTAATACATATGAATGTCTGTTTCATTGCAAATTCTTTATCTCTCTATTAAAAATAAATGTTACCTGATATCCATTAATCTGTGTAGTTTTATTAAAAACACAGATAACTGCTTTCTCATAAATGTTTCAACGTCTAAAGATAGTCCATGCCTCAGTGCTTTTCCTTGATAGGTTTTATTTTGTGCCCTCAATCGCTGTGTAAAAGCAGGCATCACTTTGTGGATGTCTAATTTGCAACTAAACTGTCTGGCCTTGGATTGGGAATTGGGCTTTCACTTAAGTTTCAAAAGCAACAGTGTTATTCACAGGCGCACACGCTGACCCTCAAAATATTCATGAAGATAGTTCTATGAGAAACCTTAGTGAAATCCATGGGAGACTAATTTGTGCGTTAGTTTGAACTGAGAGTTTCATTTCAAAGTGAGACGTTCACAATTTATGAAAACAGTCATCTTCTGATAAAAATAATGATACCAAAGTAATTGGGTGATTACGTTTTCTTCTATAAATAGGTATAGAGCATTTTGAAATGAAACGTTACAAATTGACTAAATATAATTGGCTGAGCTGCATTTCCTCTGGGACACATATGCCATGTAATCGCCGTCGTCTCACCACTTGTACCACAGAGGGGAAACTGCAGCAGACCTGACAGCCTGGAATGTGCAAGTGTCACCGACTCCCACAAACCACTGGGAGGGTCAAGGGTCGCCCAGGCATTTTCACAGATGTTGTTTTCCTGTTCTGTGGGCAACTGGATATTTACCGATCCCACTGAGCGGCCTGGTTGCACAGTTTGCGGCTGTGCATTTTAAAAGTAAATGTTTAATTGTTCTTATTCTTTATTCTCTCTCTTTTTTCTTTTTTTTTCTTTTGATCAGCGTAGTTATCTGATTGAAAAGACCTGAACACACTCCTGAGATAGAGGAATGTTCTCATTATGATCAATAGGTGGCGCTCATGATCTGAAAATGAGACAGTTGATGCTCTTGAAGGCTTTGCAAGGATTATCCCATCAAATAAATCACTGCTGCAAACCATGAGTCAGATGCTGTATTTACCTGTTTCATTTCAAAAAAGGTTTTACGCGTTATCCAAACAGCTGTGCTCAAAATACCCATTTTTGCTTTGTCTTAAATATTCTTAATGAGTAAGCAAAGGTCTCCAGAAATGTAATAACTATGCTGCTTAACATAATTTCATTTTTTTAAACTGCAATGCACAGAGCTACTGAACAAAAAAAAACTTTTTTTGCCACAAAACCATTACCAGTCTCTGTCCCTCATTTTCATTCTTGGCCACTGGAGCTCTTATTCAGGCATTTATCATTTCATGATTTGATTAATGCAACAGCACCCTCTATGGCACATCCTCCAAAGTCCTGAACAAACTGCAGCAGATCCAAAACTCGGCAGCCTGTGTGCGCCCTCACTCCTGCCCCAGAGATTCACATTACTCACACCCTTCAAAACGCCCACTGGCTTTGCATTCAGCGCAGAATGCAGATCAAAACACTCCTCTCTACATACAAAGCTATCCATCAGCTGGCTCCTTCCTGTCTCACTGACCTCTTTAACCGTCACACACACTCCTGCAGGCTGCGATCAGCTGGTGCCGACCTCATGAACCCTACTAAAAGGACAAAAATCACAACAAAAGCATGGATCACTTCTCATGGCTGATGTCTATTTTCTGTGATTGTCCAAAATGTGATATATTTGATGCAGCTGATCCTTTCTGTTGATATGATTTCTGTTGATATTGTGTTAGGAGGTTTTATCTTTTTGCTATTTATTTTCCTATTATTATGCTATATTTTCTAGTTATCTGAAAAACACTGTGCAAATACAGTGTATTATTGTTGAGATAGCTAGCTTTATACAAAACAGGAACAGAAGCAGAGGGATAAAAATAAACAGCACCAGGGTGCAGAAGAAATTAACAGGAAAAAGAAGCAGGAAAAAGAGAAAAATTGCACAAAATATAAAAATAATACCAGACAAATTAAGATGAAAACATTTACATGAAAGCCAGGCAAAGAAGATATTTAGAAGACGGTTTGGCGAACCTCACTTATCACAATATCTGCTGCCCTGCATCAGACAATAAACAACAGAAACTCTATGTCCAGCAGAAATGACCATCATTAAAACTTAAGGAGACCTCAGTAATAGTATCAGTATATCATCACAAAGAGTAATGATAAAAGGGTCTAAGGCCTTGCCAAACATCAGAGCGGTCAAAAGCAGTTTACCTTCAAACTCTTCCAGCCATAGCCACACATAATGGACAGGCAGGGCTCTTGGAGCCAGCTAGCCCATTAGCCTGGGCTAATGCATCCAGGACACTCTGCCATGCGCTGCCCATCACTCCAGACTGGATCTGGTTTCACGCTGAGGCCGCCCCATCTCTTCTAGCTCAGGGCAACCCGTGCTCCAAAACAGTGACCCCCAGAGAGCGGACAGATCAAATCATGGAGTGGCTGCTGTTAGCTGTAATGCAGGATGTGCTTTTCCTCTCTCATAGTAATAAATTTGGGTAGTGAATTCTGTGCACCCCATTACGGCATTGGATGCAATGGCTGAGGTTACAAGGATAAACAAGGATACGATGCAGGATATAAGGTAAAAGGCAAAAACAAACACAAGCATTTCTGGGGCTTATAGACATGCATATTGTTGTATGCCTAGGGAATACTTCCAACTGCATGTTTTATTGACAACAACCTAAAAAAAATTATTTGGAGATGTTGTGTATTGTATATGTGCATTAATACATATCAGATTCCCGTTTCTCCTCAAAATGTAAAATGGATATTGGCTCAATCAGAGGGTGAAATTGTTTTTGACCATGCCTGTGATCTTGGATTTCACAGCTCTGCCTTGCTAAATGGACCGGGTGCATTAGGGGCTAGAGAGGAGCACGCTGCAGAGTGCTCTTAAAAGGCGAGAAGGGGGAGAAAAAAAAGAAAAAAGAAAAAAATGAAGACAGCCTCCCTTTTGTCAGCCTGCTGCCCTGGTATAGAAGGACAGTGACACGTATAAGGCATGTATGGAAGCTTCTCGGGCTGCAGCCTTCAAATCAAAACAATAATCTGTACTGAGAATGGATGTGGAGGGTGTAGTGATTGACATGATACAGAGAAAGTTTTCCATGTCTTCTGCTATGCTATAGACAGAACTGGGTGCAACAGAGCTTGCAAAGAATTCCTAGTGTTGTTTTAGGTGCTTGGAGTGGTTTATGACAGATAAAACACTAGAAGTGGGTGCAGGGAAATATGCAAAGGTCAATTAGGGGTAATTTTCAAGACAACATCAAAACACACAAAGAATTGCTTGTAAACCTTTTCTTGACCGAGCTCTGGCTGAGACAATGATGCATCCTGCGGGTGTTTTCTGCTTGTTTTCTTTGTTTGGTTTGTTTCTCTCCCTCACACCGGCACCCACATTTTGTCTCACTTCCCCGCGCGGCGGCAGACGGGTGACTCATCACGTTGAGGCAAACATGCCAATAGTGTGCACCGCCGGCAGGGTGTGTAAATTCCACACCTGTCCCATCATCCTCTCTCCCTCCCCCTCCGTCCCTCTTCCCTCCTCGCTCACTCCTCCCCTCCCCCTTTTGTGCTTCCTCTCTTTCACACGTACTCCCCCTCTTTTTACCCACACCTCACACTGAACAGCTTGAGGAGCGGCGAGCAGCGCCGTGGTGCTGAGGACACGCAACAGCAGACAGAGCAGCCAGAGAAGATATTGAGTTTGACAATCCTGAGGGCCCCTCTCTCTTTCTCCCTCGCTCCCTCTCTCTCCGTTTCGTTCGCCTTTTACGTCATCGACCAGCGTTCTTCCTCACAAACTGGTGAGTTGAGATTCACATCTTCTACTCTTTGCTTTACAAGAAGTAGCAAGAGGTTGGTACCTAAACTCTCAGGTCAATAGAGGAGCAATACAAGATGACAAACAGGAAATCCATTGTGTTTTGAATTGATGCACACTATAAAATGCACAACTTTGATTCCTAATGCATTTAAGTGCATGTCTTTTATAGTAAGAGGAAACCACTACTGCTTATGGAGTTCACTTATGTATACTGTTCTAGGACTGTGCCACTCTTTCCTTCCTCGTACTTCTCTTCCTCGTGCTTTTTCTGACATCAACATTACTACTTCTGAAATATTTCTTGTTTTTGTCTCCCTTGTTGTATCCCTTTGACCTCAGACATAAATGTACAAAGGTGATAGGAGTGTAGTACTGGGAACTTGTAGGCTTTGTCCTGTTGCTTATTTAATCCCAGGGCGGATCATCACACTTCTTCTCCAGCAGGGAGAGAGAGGAGGCGGCGGGATGACAAAGGCTGCAGCTGCCTTTTCTTCTCCTGGAGCAGGGTGAAAAATGACATAATGACAGCCGAGCTCAGGTAACTTCACTTGGACACCGATACCCTTGAAACCAATCCATCCCAGGCTGTGTTTACAGAGTTTATGCCGCTGTGGCAGTGTGACATTTCGTTTTCAATAAAGAGCCTACAATGAAGTTTTATCTGGGAGGCGACAATATAGAGGAGATGAGGAAAATTACACTCAAATCTCATTAATGCTGTTACTGAGCCTCATTATCTGCGTGTCCACCCCCTGTTCATGTCAATTTGCCGTGGTTTAACCGGCACACCTTTGAAGAGAAAAGAGATAATTGAGAAAACTGATGATATGACACTTTGGAATCACTAATGCGTTCAAAGTATGCCGTTTCAATTCGTAAAAAACAAAGAGAAGTTGTATTACAGTTCTGTGGGATATCAAGCAGGGTTTGTTCGTGTGTGTGTGTGTGTGTGTGCTTATACGGCGTATGTCGTACAAACGTGTGTTTTCATGCATGTGAGTGTGACAAGTTTATTGGTTTGGCTCCGGCCCAAAGCAGTACGTGAGAGTAAGTTGTTTTCCACTGAGCCATGATGTCATGACACCACTGTTGGGTGGACTAACAGTTTATTCTGAAAACTGACCCCATGTCCCGAGGCTCAGACAAACTATCTGAGTACAAACGATGAGGCAGAGGCTCTTCACAGCCGGAGCTGGGTGGGTGAGAGGGAGGTGGGGGGGTGGAATATACCCACCAAGTGCTAAAGAGAAAGCTGATAGCTGTTTTTTAACATCTAGCAGCCATGCAGTTTACAAAACCTTCTATTACTGGGCTCCCTCACGCCGGGCCCCTCAACAAGTTTTCATTTGGCCCTCCATTCCAGGGAACTATCAGATGCTTTTTAACTTATCTATTGTAGCTGAATTACATCTGAGGAGCGATATAAGTTGATGTGCCTTTTACCAAGCTTATTAAGATGCAAGTCACTGCTTAACAATCTGCCAAAGTTGCCCAATTAATGCATTCAATGTAATAAATTGTGTCCAGCGGCAATTTTTGGCCACATTTGCACCATGACCCCCTTATACTCCTGTGTACAGCAGTGGCCAGTGAAATATGCCATACTGACGTAATTTAATGTGCGAATCATTCCTATCTTCTGGATTTTTCTATTTCTAATTATCTCATTTTCTTCAACAGAGCCAGCTTTAATGTATGCCATGACTTCTGTGCCTAGACCTGGATTTCTCATTTGGATAAATCACAGCAACCAGTGGTCTGGGCCGAAAACCTCATTACAGCATACGATATGATTGTGTATGATCCCAGCATCACTCGAGTTCATTATCTCTATTAATTATGTGTACACTTGAGAAGGGTAAAGAAAAAAAGTTTCTCTCTGTAAGCTGCATAACAAAAACTTGTCAACGAATTCTTCTTCTACATATACAATGATATCCAAATCTCATATTTGGAGGCAAATAACCAGATGCTCAACATGGCTCCCCCTCCGGCAAGACGCCATCCCACAGTGACTTTTCTGAAGATGCAGAACTTAGCTCATTAGTGAGCATTGAAGCAAACAGTAATTGTTCACAGTGGCTAAGTTCAGTGTCTGACATGAAAGAATGAGTTCCTGCATACCGGCGTGCCCGGCCGTCCCCGCGCGGAGGTGAGGGAAGAGAAGAGCGCACACAAAGGATGGAAAAGCCGGGCCACCTGTAAAACAAACAGGAATGCTGTAAAAGTCTTTGCATGTCCAGACACACTGTACTGTATTCTGCTTCTCCAAGTTCCTGTAAATTTTGTGACTAAGAGGAATAAGGCCAAATATGGATGGCAGCAGGTGTGGTCGCTGCGATATGTAAATCACAGCAGTCACTCACACAGTGTCACCCTACTTTTACATTACATGTATGGAAACACATTTTTACTTGAAGTTCAATATGCAACATTTCTAAGATAAAGAGGATCCAGTCCTTAGAAGCATCATCAACGTGTTCAATATAGACTTACATTGCCTTCTATATAATGAAATAGCATTGCAAATTGTTTTAATTTTGTGTCATTTTGTGATTGTGGTTATGTAAAATTTGGGGTTGTGTACTCCTGTGCCTACTGAACTGGATTCAGTGTGTCTTTAAAGAACTGGCTCAGTCCAGCAGGAACAAGAGTGGCACCCGGTGCGATGCAATCAACGTTAACATCATCATCACAACACCCATCGTCACCGCTATTAAATCAATTATAAGACCCTCACAAAAAAATGATCACAAACATCTCTATTACAGCACTTAGCGGTAGATGTTTTTCTCAGGTTTAGTGAATTTAGAAGGAACAGTGTGTGCGCAAGTATGCATGTATGTGTGCCTCTGTGTGTTTGTGTGTGTATCCCAATTTGTCTTCCTGTGTGTGTGAGTGTGGCTGGCACTGTGGCTACTTGTTATGAACAGCAGCTGATTTGTGCTGAGTAACAGTTTATTCTCACAGTATAATAAGCTGTCACTATGTCTGCAGTCCTCTTGGCTAAATTAGGATGCACCGCTTCTCACATACGCTCTCATTATACACCTGTATGGACAGGTGCTGCTTTGGCACAAGCAAAACTGAAAATCATAAGACATGTTATTGATTTTGGATGGCATTAGTTGTCAGGGCGCATGTACACAATTATTTTTCACCTTGAGCCATGCTCCCATGGACTGCTGTATTAAAAATTCTGCATGCATGTGCAGTAATCCATACAGTTTGCTTGGGGAAAAATTGTTGAATTGCCATAAAATTTTATACCAGAAAGTGATTGATTTTTCTCATCCTTATGCTGGAATTACACATCTGTGGTGCCTGACTAAATCCATGTTGAGAAACCATGAGACGCAGACTGGAATTTTGATTAAATAATGATGTGTAGTGATGATTACTGTTGCAGAGTTTGAACTGTTTGGTGCCTTCAGGAGGTGTAGCTTATTTATTTGCACGGTCACAAAATGGCAGAGGTTGAGTGATAAAATCTAATTTGTGTAGATGAGATTTAAAAAAAAAAAAAGTCATTATCCATATGAGATTTAAAAGGGGGGCTGACATAAAGGATAAAAATTTAATTATGGGCCAATAGTTCCAGCAGTGAGTGTTGCAGTGATTCAAAATTAACTTGTTTGTGTGTATCAAAACTATGAGAGGTTAAGTAATGATTAAACTGGTCACAGACAGTGTTACCCTGAGACTGCAGATTACATGGCATGCACAACCTCTATAAAGGTGTGCATTTGCATTTACAAAATGCTGCTTATGCTGGCCCTCACCAGGTAGATTTCAGAGGCCGATCATTTAACTCCTGACAACCTCAGCCATCTTAAGATTTGCCTAACTGAACATGAATTTCCAATTAATCCTTTTATGAATTACAATAATAATACTGTATGAAGGAATATTATAAAGACACTATACAATCAAAACAGAAAAAATATCCTATAAGAATATGGCAGAGGTGGAAAGTAACATTTACTCACGCACTGTACCCAAATAGCTACAATCTTAAGGCACTTGTATTGGAGTATTTCCATTTTGTGAGACTTTATAAATTTATTGCACTACATTTCAGAGGGAAATATTGTACTTTTTACTCCACAATTTTTATTTGATAGCTGTAGTTATTAGTTACCTTGCTGAAAAAGATTTACTTGCAAAACATGCACAGTGGCAACAGTATGTGGGAGCAACAGTACTGAAATACTTATTACAAGTTATCTAATGCATTAGTAATTAACACTCTGAAAGAACTATTATTCAAAGTGAGTACTTTTACTTTTCATAAATATTTTACTGCATATAGTCTTACACCTTTAAGCAAAATTATGAATGCAGGACTATTACTTTTAGTGGAGTAATTTCCCATCATGGCATTGCTACTTTTACCTAAGAAGAAGGACTTGGGTAACTTCTTCCACTACAGTACTGGTGATAACAAGGGAGGGGAAAATACCACAGAAGTCAACTCACTACTGACAGTCCGGGCCAGAGTATTAAAGGAATATTACGGTGATTTTTCACGAAAGAGTGTATTTCGAACGTGTTGTACTTCTGTTTTGTAGTACCATTAACGTCCACTAGGGCCCGCTCAAAGCTCACAGCTCTCCCATCATAACAAACGAGGTCAATTAAAATTGCTCACTCAAAGAGACAAAATTATAATATACGCTTTGCTGGCAAGACTTTGGCACTCTATCAACTACTTCTTTCGGTACTGTGAGACTGTCACCTTCTTCCCCCTCTGTTATTAAGTGTGTCGGTGTTAGCTTAGCTGTTTTATCTCCTCTGGCAATGGGTGAAGTGCTTCAGGTCAGTGAAGGGAAACCATCCACTTATTTCTTCCACCTCGTCGACGAGTGCGTGTGTGGAGAAATCTAGGAAGTAACTATCCGACCAGGACGACGGGGATATCTTAATAAAGCCTTTTTACTCTTGATTTATAAAGCAATAACGCTGCCGAACCGTTGGAAAATTACTTTAGCTTAATTCAAACCGTGGACTTGGCACTTTCTTTGCCCACCTTGTCCGAAGCGCAGGTGGAGAAACTTTTTTTTTACCCCCCTATCAAAGTTGTATAATTGGAGTAATCTACCAGGGCGCGGAGCTCTTCTTCGTTGCTGTCAGCGATGTTTTTATTTTTAGAAACGAAATGACTTCTCTTCCTAGGAAGGTGAGGATTATTTTGAACGTATGTTCGCGTTTTACACTTGTTAAATGTTTTGACACTTGCCACCTTTGAGTTAGTTTGTATAGTGGGGGAAAATGTGAATTATCAGTGATTTTGTTTACATGCTAGCTTGTATTTAGACATAACGTTACTTATCCTGTAGTTGTAATTTCCTTGCATGTTGGACAAGTAAAGGTTTTGAAAGTTTGGCATGTGTGAGTAGGTACTGTAAAAAGTAATGTTAAACTAACGTTTATGCTTGAAAAGTACAAAGAAGTGTGTGATAACCAGACTAACAGGACTCAAATTTATATGAGGTCTTACTTGTTATACCCCCCCACTAGCCCCTTAATTTTAAACGGTAAACACCATATTGCTCATGCTCCTCTGTCTGTCCTGTAGTGGATGCTGGTGGAGAGTTGGTGAGGTCAGGTATGCTGAAGCCTGCCTGTGTGTGTCAGGATGAGCACCACAGATGGACTCGGGGCAGCGGGTCAGGACGGACAGCCCCATTTTGTGCAGATTTACCCCAGGCTGTCCCAGGACGCAGCTCCTCCCTGTACCCTGCAGGTCAGTGCCACGGACACGGTGGCTACTGTCATCCAGAATGCAGTTACCACTCTGGGCCTGGATGCCAGCCAGGTGTACAGTCTGCTGGAGCTCAGGGAGAGCGGAGGGGAGGAGAGGATGCTGGAGGCCGGGGAGCACCCTGTGGAACGAGCCCAGCTGTGGCCCCCAGAGGCCCAGGAGGAGCACCCTCAGAGCCAGGGCTACTACTTCATCCTGCAGCAGCAGGCCCAAGATGGAGAAACCAGCGGAGAGGACTATGACGACCTCTGCAACCTCTCCACCTTGACTGAGGCCGGGATCCTGGAGGCCTTGCGCCATCGCTTCTACAAACACAAAATCTACACGTATGCTAGTGGCATTCTCATCGCCGTGAACCCCAATAAGTTCCTCCCTGTTTACTACAACCCCAAGTATGTCAAGATGTATGAGAACCAGCCGCTGGGCAGACTGAGTCCTCATATATTTGCAGTGGCGGACGCGGCCTACCGTGCCATGCTGACCAAACAGGTTAACCAGTGTATAGTGATATCAGGGGAGAGTGGCTCAGGGAAGACCGAGAGCTCCAGCTATCTGATCCACTGCCTGGCCGCCCTCAGCCAGAAGAGATACACCAGCGGGGTGGAACGGACCATTCTGGGGGCCGGCCCCGTGCTGGAGGTAGGTCACTGTTACACAGTGGGTATCTGCTAAATAAACCTGTTTACCAGTGACATGACAGTCCTGTACTGTTAACGGTGTGGAGGGAAAAGGAGCTTGAAGGTCACATCTCTGTTTGTGTCAGAGGCATAAATTGGTTTTGTGGTCGCTCTGCGTGTGTGTCACATACTGAGTGTACACAAAATCAAGATTTCCTTCCTGGCACTGAGCATAATCAGTGTCTCAAATCAAAAGCTTGACTTGTCCTATCCATATACATCTCCTTCTCAATTAGACTTAGATCGATAAGTGGCCATGGCCTCCACTTGGGTTCACCTGGTCTCTCTTAATCAAAGAGCAAGCAGTCCTGGCATTTTGTGTTCTCAGTTTAGTTAACCAAACTGAACCTCTCTCATGTTTGAGCAGGAGAATTATTAATTTGCAGGTGTAATCTTACCCAACAATCAGGTACTGCTGCTGCAATCTGCAAAGATTGACAAACCTAGAATCATGAAGTCATGATGTAAATTTGTTGATCACCCTGCTCTTTTTAGGTTTGTGCCTCTAATCCTACCCAACCTGTGGTGCGACGTCTGTCTAAACCAAACTGCATTCGTGTACAAAGTGCCCACCTTTGTTTTGTCTCGTTTTGTCTGGTGATTTTCAACAGCTGTTGTTCAGAAATAGAAAACCACAAGACAAATGAAGAGGCAGCTACATTAGCTGCCCCCTCATTACAGGAAATACTCATTGTGCATCATTGTTCGCACCTGCTGTAATAAAAGCATCAAAGTGGTCAACAATAACCACAATATGCATACAGTATGACCAGAGAAAAATGTCAACTGCTTGCTATTGTACTTTGTTGCTTCTAGGTACATTTTGGGAGAAAATAAGTAAATAAATGTAATAATGGCACAACATAAACATTTATCTATTAAAATAACAAGAAACTATCAAACCTGTAAGTTTAAAACCCAGAGCAGAGGATTAGATTGTTGTTTACCTCTATTGCATGGTGGATACACAACTTATTTGCTTGGCTGATTTTCTTTCTGATCTAAAGGGGAAGGTTATTCTGTAAATGAACACCACAGAATGATTTGTTATCAGTGTGAAGAACCGTGGCAAGGACATTGAGGATTTCTCTAATTAAGGGTTCAATTACTGTTATTCTTCTTCTTATTAATTAGTAAATCATTACTTTATTAGCTGGGGATCCACATTTTCCTCTTTTTTACCACAGTCACATAACTTGAGTTTCATTCTCACATTTAGTAAGAGGGCCTGTTTGCCATTTGTTTGGCTATCACACCAGTGTTGTGCTAGATGTGTCAATGAGTAACAGAGCGTCACATTTGCTTCCGCAGAAGGCTGCTTTCTGTTTCAGTTCTCAGGCACAGAGAAGAGTCTTGTCTTTGTCAAACGACAGTATGTGTTTGAATGTTAACTGGCCGTGAGCTAGGCCAACAAGTTCTGAGGGAAATGCCATGTTTTTGCACGACAGTGTCTGAAAAACACCCACTCACCCTTCTTCTAGGAGCCTGTTTTCAGTTTCTCAGAGCTCAGGATTTGACAACAGACCAGTGGGTGGGATGCAATATATTGTAATTGTTGCCATCACTTCATACATAATTCATTTAGTATTTTGCAATAGTCTGGCTTGTGTCACGCATGTTGTTGTTATCAGTATTGCCACTTCAGCCACCAGTGCTGTCATACATGGAGACACTGTAGGTAGTCATATTTGTAATAAATTAGACTGTACTTCAGTCAAAACAGACCACAAATGCACACAGTCTGTCTGTTAGTAATGAAACTAACCTTTTACACAAAGGATTGTGGCGCACTTTGTTAGTGATCTCCCAGACAAAGGGCCAGCCCTTCTTCACAGAGTTACTAAGTATGGATTCCTTCTGTGTCTGCAAACAAGTCCGACAAGTTTTTCCTTGAAATAAGCAATAGCTACTTCCCCCGCTGACTGATTTTACTAGTCCTTTCCCCCATTGGTATTCAAAGGGGTTTAGGTTTGCATAGCTGGAGGAAAGGGAGTGTCATATTCTCTTAGTTTGATTCGATTTTTCAACTGGCTGAAAAGGAAATGAGGTTAATGGAGGTTTAGATGTTCTGCCACAACAGTTAGCCTCAGGTTGAGGCAGAAGAAGCTGCACATGTAGACCGCAGAGTGTCAGCAGTAGGGAAAAGGCCATGAATCAATGACCAGATTACTGCAGCAGTAATGAAGATCAATTAATGTGCTAATCTCTTGTTTGAGGGTTTTCATTGCTCTGGCTGCTTTTTCAGTCCTGGAATTTCCTCTGCATTTGTCATGAGTCATGCCTTAAGACATTTGTTCCTTTTTTTATCTGAAATGTCATAAGTTTGGTTCTTGCATGGATTCTCTCCTTAAATTTACTTCCTCATATATCTGGGAAATGTCTTTTGACTTCCTCAAGCAATACAGGGATTGGAAAATGCAAATGACCTCAGTGCTTTGAATTAACATGGGCCTTTGTGTAAGAGATTTCAAATTCCATTTAAGTTGTGTGAGTTGAAACCCAAAGACAAGAGAACAATAGCCAGGTGATGTCAGCTTGCTCCAAGTTAAGAGTGGTCGTTGAGTCTGTTGGGGTGGTTGCTGTGAGAGCGCTGGGTGTTTGGGATAAGGAAGCTCCACCAGGGGAATGTGCAGGGCGTTGGCTTGAAGGGAACACCGGAGAGAGAGAGGAGAAGCAGGAACGTGTCAGAACAGGCTCAGCCAGGTCAGCTGGCAATCCTTCAGAGCAATGTATAAAACACCTTCTTTCTTCATCTTACCCGGAGTCTCTCTCTCTCTCTCTCTCTCTCTCTAGCTTTCACAAACGCACCTCTTCTCTTCCCACTTCCCCCTCTCCTCAGGCCCGTCTCTCCTTCTGACACATGCAAACAGTCTCACTTCACTTTTTTTTTCTCCATGAGACTTGCATCTATGCTCTACCCCATTCGTCTCCCTGGCACAATCTTGATTCATGTGGTGGCAAATGGAAGGTATGTTTCCAGTATCCCTCACCATGTGTACAAAGGTGCGTTTGGGAGGAACATTCCAACGACTCGACGCTGTACCTGTGATCAACGTAGCATGCCGATCTGTCTGATTGGCTGTGGAGGCATTGCCTTGGCCTGTTAAGACACGATCCTCAGCACAACCTACACTCAAAGGGAGTAAAATAGGTCCTCCTCATGCTGATATGCACACAGTTTTTTCTTTTTTGTTTCTTTTGGGGAAGGTTAGGCTTTGGGAAATAAAAACTGATCCAAAGTCAGTCTTCAGGAACAACTCCTGAGCACCCATAATCCTCCAGTGTGCCTCACCTCATCCAATAAAATCCCCTGGGTGGAGTTTGTTTTGTTGTATTATCATCAATGGTGAACCTTAGTAACTGTATCCAGTATGTTTCACAATAACAGTGCACGCTGCCGGGGGAACGAACATAATGTCAAGGTTTCACTTTTCCTTCCCAGCAGCTGGTACATTTCCCATGTGCCCAGTGAGGGTAGCAGTGGCAGTTGTAGTTGTAGGGGTATTAGTTGTTTATTGATCCTCCAGTGGCAAATTCAGTTATTACTGAAACACCTCAAGTAGTAGACAAACACAGAGCAAAGTACAATCAGATAACTGCTGGTGGTGTAGTGACTCATTTGGTGAATTGATGCATCAGTTATAAATTCTGCTGATTCAACTGCATCGATCTGCAAAAGGA
The DNA here is from genome assembly GCA_900302535.1 of Neoniphon sammara. Lineage (NCBI taxonomy): Eukaryota > Metazoa > Chordata > Actinopteri > Holocentriformes > Holocentridae > Neoniphon > Neoniphon sammara. The sequence goes on along the minus strand of OMKZ01014855.1, from coordinate 7,036 downwards.
AATCAATAGAATGAATTGCTCTGATTTCTGCCTGAATCTATATGAAATGCTTTGCATTGAATCATTCATGATTCTTAAAAAAAATCTAACTTGTTGATCTAACATAATACTATGAGTTTTTATCAATAATGTTCTGTTTAGAATAAATAATTTAATTAATAAATTATTTCATATTTTTTTCCACCTTACAGAAGAAAAAGGGTAGTCTTATTGTATGTTTATATATTTAATGAATATAAAATTACTAAAATTATCTAAAATTACTGAATGAAATCATTGACTCTGATAATTGAGTTGTTAATACAAAAAATTATAATAAAATAAAAATAAAGTCGCCATGAATGAAGCTGACATGATGATGGTAAATAAGAAGGTGGACAACCACCATTCAGTCAAAATGAAAAAAAAAAAAAAAAATTTAGAAAAGCATTGGTTTTTGCGGTTTTTCCTTAAATAATTGTATTCTCACATGACTTATATCATTTTGATACTACGTACTAAGATGCACACTATTGTGAATTTACATGATGAAGATTTGTGTCGGAAAAAATAGGTGGGCAAACTATTCTGTAAATCAAAGCGTAGGTAAACTTAGTTTAGGTCAGTATACCCTGCACTACGTCCCGCCTGGTCCATTGTGTTTACTTCATAACTGATTTATTACAAGAATACTGAAGTGTTTGGGGATAACTCCAAACCCATGAGAGTTGCTGTTCATTCATTAAATAACCAAATAAGTTCAGCGTTGGAGTGCAGGTTGATTTAATTCTTGTTATTACATAAGGTTGCTAAGGCAAACGTTGCCCTGGCAGCCCAAACCTATAGCCAACCACCACTTGAGGTAATTTATTTGGTAGTGCAGCAGATATTTACAATGTTTAGCTCTGTGTGCCAACTATCTGAAGAGAAATTTGACCGTTTATTGTACTGTAAACAAATGTTCACATGTTTTAAACAGGCCTTTGGCAACGCTAAGGTTTCAGGGAACAACAACTCAAGTCGCTTTGGGAAGTTCATCCAACTCAACTATCTGGAGAGCGGTGTCATCAGAGGGTGAGGCACCATGTTTTATTTTTCTCATGTGGAGAACCCCAGCTTTACAGCTGCTGGCAGCACAGCAACAGAATTGATCTACATACAGGTTGATTAGTAAACACATTTACATTATTGAGTCCATAGCCCAAAGTGAATTTAATCAAATTCACTTTAGCTTACTTGTATATATATGCAACTCTTTTACCAGTAATTGTTTCAGTAACTTTCTTTTGGAATTTGACAGTATTAGCAACCGAAATCAAACCTGTATCAGTTTTATTGACATGCTTTTCTCTCGTGTTTCTCTTCCAGGGCAGTTATTGAGAAGTACTTGCTGGAAAAGAGTCGCTTGGTGTCTAGAGACAAGAGTGAGAGGTATGAAAAAGGAGAAGGAAGTGTTAATCTGTTTTTAGATATAGAAGTACTATATTTATTTGGTATCTCAAATCCTCATAGAAACATTAGTGATTCCCATTAGTAATTCCCTTTTAACTTTAATCTGGGTGAAAAAAATGTCAGATTTCAGTATCCACAAATCTCAGAAACAAAACAGCCATAGATCTCATGTTGTGTCACTCATTTGCACATGAACTCTGACCTCCAGTATAACGCAGTAAAATGAGACTCAAAACATGTGGGCATGTGGTTGGATGAGCGATGTAATCAAGCCAACTTTTACAGCGCCCTCGTGGAGTGTGGAGCAGATACTGAAGTTAAAATGAAACTCATGTCTGCCCTGATTGGCTGGTTGTCTCTCTGTGACCTCTGACCCCCAGGAACTACCACGTGTTCTACTACCTGCTGGTGGGAGCGTCCAAGGAGGAGCAGAAGGACTTTCAGCTATTACAGCCGCAAGATTACCTCTACCTCAAGCAGGTATCCTCACAATGTGCAGCAGCTCAGGAAGATTTCTGTGGAGTCAAAATGAGGCCACATAGAATTTCAAACAAAAGGAAAAATATTGCAAACGATAGTGAAACATTACAAAAAAATAAAAGAACTATGTGCAAATGAAACCAAGGCACTGCCAAATAAAGTAAAATATTGTAAACAGTAAAAAAAAAATCATTTGCAAATTAAACCGAAAAATCGTGAATGAAAGCCAAGTATTGAAAAAATAAGTAATTGAAGTACTTTGTATTTGAGCCACCAAACCCAATCTTTCCCTTTTTGGACCAACTTTGGACACACCTCACACCTCTAACCCCACACCCACATGAAGAGGACGCCACAGAAGGAAAGTATTGCAAATATGAAAATGTATAGCAAAGATAAGAAAACAAGTTCTGCAAAAAAAGGCGGTGCAAAGGAAAGAAATGCAACTTTGCAAATGCAAAGTATTTCAAGTACATATTTTTCCAAATCTTCACTTTTAATTGCAATACTTTGATTACTTTTACTTTGACGATTTTTTTTTTTACAATGCTTCACACTATCATTTGTGGCCTCATCTTGACTCAGTAATATAATGCAGAGTCATTTTACTCACACACAAGTTGTGATGTCAATATGCCTCATGCCTTCAAACTCACATGAATGGGTGCCTCTCCTTACAGATGTTTCACTGAAATAGGTCCAGATCTTCAGAAGTCTCAGCACTGACACCCCCATACCTGCTCCCTGAATTCAAATGACTTATATACTCACATGAACTACACTTAAGCTACGCTGACACTGCACCTACACATACACTTACCCTCAAAATTGATTTGAAAATTTAAGAAATTTAATATAGTTTCAGTGAATTTATATCCACAGTATTAATGTTTTGCAGAGTTCAAGTCAGCAGCCTGTTTTCTGTGTCCAGCTGAGCAGCTCCATGCCCATATAAGATATATTTCCCCCTCTCTCTTCATCCCTCACCTTGTTTTGTTCCATCTTGCAGGATGACTTCAATTTAGAGGATGAGGAGAAACTTAGGCTTGAGTACAAGAGACTCCATCAAGCTATGGAGATGGTCGGTTTCCTGGCCTCCACCAAGACACAGTACGTATGGCTTTAATTATGAACTAAATTACTGCGGGCCTGAGTCAGATAGAGGTGTGCCTATTCATGCTCTTTGGGAAAAGTTACCAGCAGGGGTAATGAATCACTGTGAATTATCCATGTCAGCAGTGTCTGAGAAACAGTATGAAATGTTACTTGGCTATTTGCACTATGTCAGATGTGGGCCAAATAGCATTTGTAAATAATAGTAAGCTTAACTTATTGGAGTACTAAATGGGGGCAGATTGCCATGTGGGACAATGCTGTAAGTGCATAGTAAAGCTTAGCCAATCACAGGAAAGTATGTGGATGTGGTAAACCTGCAACCACGTGATACTCTGCAAGAATAACTGTAAGAATTGCCGAACTATTTGGAACAGGCCTGATATACTGCACATGGCCCAGTAAGATTTCACACTGCTTCTCAGTTAGACATTGTTTACAAACACATTGCACAATGTTCCACTGTGCCATACCCCTTCTTAAAAAGCTTATATAGTCTCACCTCTGAGAGTAATTAAGTAAATTTTGTGTGTATACAACCAAAACATGAAGTTATAAAGTGCTTTGCAGAAAAAATATTGATAAAAGTCTATAAAGCTGTAGAAAGAGCAGGCAAATGAATATTCAAACAGGCCGCATATGAAACTGAAGGCCGTCCAAAAATTTCTCCTCTCCACTGGTGACAGTAGCAGGTCAGAGCTTGTCAAGTCAAGCAGGAGAAAAATGCAGCAAGCGTGTCAGCCTGCGCTTGACTGCCTCAGGGCACGACATGCGCAGTAAAGGCTGGCAGTGGAGTTTCTCACCTGTTAAGTTTGGTGCCCTTAGTGAGCCGCCGCTCTGAGGCCATTACCTCTTGTGTGAATGAATCTGCAGAGTCCTGTACAGTAGCATAACAGGAATATAATCAGAGACACCAGGCAATTAGAAACATTGCAGTTGCATCATATATCTCTCACCAATCATGTCTGGTGTCATCATAGACGACCAGGGGAGAAGTGGTGACTAATAACGTTTAAATATAGAACAACCAGGCCAAAAAATAGAGATACCTGAGGAAGATTGTTGTGGTGTGAGTGTTGATCAATTAAGTAAGTAAAAATGAATATTATGCTGAGGAAGATTTATTTCCAAATGGAGGCTGATGCAATATAGTAAACAACCTTGTCCATAGCCTTTACCTCTGTGGTCCTTGTCTGAGCTCCAAGCTGTAGCTTGATGAGAGTCGGCTGTTTTTGCCATTGTTAACTGGCTAATTTAGCAAAGCAACTGATGTTGATACTATAAAGCCACTCCTAAAGCTAGTTGGTGCTAGATGTGTTTTTTACAGATGTGTGAACAACAAGACAGGGGTGGTTGGCTGACAAGATACGGTGGTTAGCTAGCTTCAGTGCATGGTCTAAGTTTCATTTCGACTTTGGTGGGCAGGGTGCACTTTGGATCAAATCCTGAACAGCAGATCACACTGACATACTGTGTGGATAGTAATAGCCCAAATGCAGCTCAGTTTTCCCTCATTTGATCAAAGAGATTGAAGTGGGAAAAAGTCAATGATCAGTGTGAAATACAGCAATAAGACACTGGTAAACAGAACCAAAACATGTCAGTCTATCATGTTTTCAAAGCTTAAAACAGCTATGAAAGAGGCTCTTGTGCCCAACATTAATTGTGAAAAATGCTTCAATACAATCTAATATTGAGTTGTTGGATCCCCCACATCTATACCTGTGGATAGCTAAGAGGCTGACACAACATCAGTCAGCCACTGTGAAATGAAAAATTCACAGTCAAAATCAATCATATCTGCTCAGCTAGAGTGCGAGAAGTTGGACATTTAGAGACTCAGTCAGCTTTTCACATAAACTGTCGCCCAAGAGCAGCTGTGCAACTCTGATATCAATGCTAGTGGGTTTGTTCTGTCACCTGAAAGCCCTCTGTGTAGTCACTGTGTGTGTGTGTGTGTGTGTGTGTGTGTACAATGCAGGATATTCTCCATCCTCTCTGCCATCCTGCACCTGGGTAACGTGACGTTCACACTGTCAGAGGAGGGTCAGGTCCTGGAGGTTGGACCTGCTGAAGTCTTGTCCACACTCTCTGATCTGCTCAAGGTGCTTTCCTAAAGCGTAACACATCATGACTAAAGTATGCTACTGTATGCGTTGTGTGGTTATATAGCTCTGTGTAACAGCACATGTAGAGCTGTTTTGGCTGTGTCTGTCCTTTTCTAGGTCAAAAAGGAGCTCCTTGTGGAAGCTTTGACCAAGAGGAGACTGGTGACCGCTGATGATGCAGTCGTGTTACCATACACACTAAAAGAGGTAGAAATTCTCTGTCAGTTTAAACTTTGGCATTGTGGATTTATTGCTGATGGAGTTAAAGATTGCTGTGCTCTGAATTTTGATTTGTTGCTGCTTTGCATACAGGCCACCACAGTGCGGGACTCCATGGCCAAGTCTTTATACGCTGCTCTGTTTGACTGGATCGTCCTGCACATCAACCATGCTCTGCTCAATAAACGAGACATGGAGGAGTCCGTGTCTGTAAGTTTTACACTGCAGTTTAGGGCTGCACTGCTAATTTAGAAAAATGCAACACTGACAGTGGGAGGCTCATTTTTTAAAATAAATCAGAGGGCAAAGTGTTTGTGACAACCTCCACCAAACACGATATTTTCACAGACATTGAATTGAAGTTAAGTGCATTTAAGGAAATTCTTCCTCATATTAAAATGGAGTGTTTCCTTTTTTCACTCCAAATGTTTTCAGACAGGTTTCAAGGGCTGCAGAGGGGATTGCATGAATCAGCTGTGCCCTCTCACGTGTTGCAGTTCATACTGACAATTGCGCTGAGAAGCATCCTTACTGTACCTGATGAGTCAGAATCTTTCATGATCACTTTATTCATTTGGTGGTGATATAGTGTCCTGTTTGCTGTTTTGTTTCAGTGTTTGTCCATTGGCATCCTGGATCTCTTTGGATTTGAGAACCTGCGGACAAACAGTTTTGAGCAGCTTTGCATCAACTATGCCAACGAGAAACTGCAGTATTACATTAATCAGCACATCTTCAAGCATGAGCAAGTAGGTGTATCTGTCAGTTCTTCTTTCATATGAAAATTTTCCCCCTCAGAGCTGCTCTTTACTATCACTTCAGTATTTGCACTTCGCATGGCTGATTTTGCCACGTGCACTGGGTTACTGTGTTGGTTGTCTATATGTTTCTCTGCAGTATTTTCCTTGTACCACAGTGTGTTGTGTTACTGTTGTTAACATATTTCTGCATCAGTTTGCAGAGACAAAAAAGCTTTACATGTATTCCATACGACAAATAAAATGTTTCTGATGAATTCCTTGTCTATACTCTGTACTCCAGGAAGAGTACCTGGCAGAGGGCATCACCTGGCATAACATCGAGTGCACTGACAACATGGGCTGCATTCAGCTGATCAGCGAGAAGCCAACAGGACTGTTTCACCTGCTGGACGAGGAGAGCAAGTGGGTGTCGTTTGATTGTGCCGCCGTCGCCTGCTGCGATGTCTAAAGGCTGTTTTATGCTTGTAAGAAATGTGTCGGCAGACGTCTTAAGAGAAGTGTCGGACGACACAGATGTGTTTATGCTTAAACAAAGTGTCGGACACCATCTGTGGCGCAAGCTCTCGTCTCCATGGTAACCAACTGGACACTTCTCCGTTCAGGAAAGATGGCTGCCGACTACTACGATACGTTTGATGTAGGAGCAGGAGATCTTATATTTGCTTTTACAGCGGAGGAGGAGGCACGTTGTGGTCTGTGCGCCTGATAAATCAGACAAGGAGGGGAACATGTTTTTTTGGGCGTCCTTGAACTTCATGACGAGTCATATGGGTGAGGATCTTTCCTCACCTGTTCTGCCAGTCTCTCCTCAAACATCCATTATTTTAGATTTATTTATTTATTGTATATTTATTGTTTTATAGCCAGCGGATCTTTTTACCAAAGCTACTAATATCACCTTTGATCAGAAAATCAATTAGATCG
>OMKZ01014854.1:3861-16963 GCA_900302535.1 Neoniphon sammara | reverse complement strand
TATATGTGTATAGTGTTCAATTCTGAGTGTGTGGTATTTTTTAATCTCCTGTTGTATCACTATATCCTTATAGGGACTTATTTCCATGGTTGTGACTCTCTGGTGGTCTGACTGTGTTTTGTAGCATTTTTATCCAGTAAGATATCACTGCAGGATTCCTAAAGGGATTTACAGTGTTTCTGTGGCATTCAAAAAGTGAATTTATGGTGATCCATGTGGTCTGATCTCCTATATGGTACTGCTATAATATTCACAGTGTTTATGGTGTGTTTACGGGTGATCTTAATGATGACTCATATAACTCTCTCTTGTTTTCTCCAAATAACTGTCTCTGATCAATCAACACTTGTTAACACTGGACAATTAACTCTGAATTTCTTTTTTGTTTTTTGTTTTTTTGAAAGGGGAAGTGTGCATTCAACTTTATTCAATTGAACAGGGGCACAACAGTCCAGGAGATCAAGATGAACACAGGCCTAATGTTCTATCAGCTTATGAAAGCCTGGGGAGATGCTATAAAAACACCATATTTCACAATATTAAGCATGTTTCGGTTTCTGTCTTTAATTCTTTTCTTGCAGCACATACACAGCACTTCTTTGCTGCATGCTGATTAAATTAACTGACCCATTATCCCAATTTATTATGGTCTTTAGGCTGGCGCCATCATGGAGATCCTGTGGAGAATTATGGGCAAATAAGGGCTGAATATATCAAATGAGCCCAAAAAATAAACATACATAAAAAAGATACGGAAGACCTTTGTGGCTGAGAGGTCAATTCAGTAAACATGCTCAAAACCACTTTAAAAAACATCTAGGAATTAGAGAGGAGATAGAAGCCTTAAAAGGATGAAAAAATGTTGTTTACAGATTTCTGTTACTACGGCACTGTGTTGTCTTTGTGCTCCAAAGCACACTGAGTTGGTGTAAATCTACACAAACTGAAGGGTCTTGATTTGTTAGCTTGATAAATATATTAACCTTAACATGGTATTAAAAGTAACCACTTTTAATGTTATAGCTTCAACTAATTAGTAAGCAAATCGGATTTGTTAAAGTCACACCTGGTTGGCTAATTTCTCATTTCATAACACACACTGACAAAAAAAAAAAGAAATCTTATTTTTATTGTCTTCTATTAAAACCATTAAAATCCCATTCTATTTACTTCCTGGAAACCTGTATCTTTAATAGTGACCTCATCCTGTACCAAATAAAAGAACAAAATATTACAAAGCTTACCAAGATAAAAGTGATCAGTTCCCTGTCAAAAACAGCACAAAAATTAACCACATATCTCTGCTCAGTTCTGCTGAGATGATGGTTGTACATTTAGAGCAGAGGACCTCCAATATGGCTGCCAGGCGGTGCGTTGCATCACCTGAAAACGCTCGGTTGAAAAGTGTCTGCTCCACCCAGAATGTTTTGAGGCGACGCTCCCCTCAGCCAGAACAGGTTGATTCACTGCTGGCTGTTTTCAAGCTTATTTTTGGTGGTAGGTCGGCCTTCCTATCCATCATACAGCAAGTTTCAGGTCTATTGGAATGATGCCCTGCTGACTCAGTGGGCTATATTCATCCAACATCGTTTGAATATTTCACCTTATCAGCATGTCATCTTCTCTCTCAGCGTCTTTCCGGAAGAAACATCACAGATTAAACCAGTGGACGACATCACTGATCTGCAGAAACTGCTGTATAGGCCGAGATAATAGATGTTATACATAATAAACTTGTAAACATTATGTATGCCCAGAATGTTTTTTGTTTTTCCTGCTCCTGAGAAACAATTATGCATCTGTTCACCGAAACAAGATGTGGCGGACAAATTTATTTCAAATAGACTGCAAGTTTTGCATTAGGCAGTATCGGTTCTGAATCAAAGTTACCTGCATATACAGTTTACTTCCAAAGTCAATACATAATCCAAAGACAATACGTAAACAATAGACTACATATCTTGCTCCATATATTAAAAAAGCCTGATGATATCTGGTTTATCTGCTGTGCTGTGAAACAAAACTTAATGATTTTGACCACATATTAAATGTGGTCTAGGCTCTGAAATAGTGAGCAAAATGTGAACACTGAGCAATGTGAAATGTTTACTTTGCAGTCAGCATTCTTTTTTTTTTTTTGTTTTCTGGGATTTTACCACAGATACACGTTACTATTGAGCAAACACATGGGTAAATATAATTGTCTTCCCCAAAGCCAGTTGAACCTGATGTCAACATGTTGGAACAGCTTGCTTCATAAAGCAGTTTCTTGCTGGAGGAATTGATCACTTAAGTTAAAGAAGACACTTTTTAATATCTTTCAGGAGCGTAACTGGCCAGCTGAAAACCTTTTTAGTTTTTAGAAAAGACAAAAAGCCTTCTGTGGGTCATTCCTCCTCCTCTGGGAAGCTTGATAAATAAAACTCTGGGATCACACGGTCTGTGCATACCTTAATGCAGTGGAAGAATTTTAAAGAGTTAAATTGTAGTATTCACAGCAAGCCTCATCTTGCCCAAAGAGTATCTATGAACATTTACCTACAAGCCTGTGTGTCTCTTGTTTGTCAGGTTTGCAAATATAGATGGAGAAAAAGACAAACCATTTAGCAAATGATTTACTCTAAGTGATTGGGGTCAGTAGTGAAGTCATGTAGTTGCTGAGACGTTGAGTTTGTTTCTCCACATTGCTCAGACTGTTGCCATGAGATTTGCTGTTACCATGTGTTTGTCAAAAGCCGTGGATGTAACTTTAAGCGGCATGATTTGGTCTCCTGCCAGACGGGGGAAACAGTTATGAAATGGCAACTTCAGAGTCATCATTTTGAAATACTTGAGTGAGAGGGAGGCCGCTTTGGCCCGGTGCAATGCCTCCATTGTTTTGCCCACAGATCCTCGGATCTCCGACATGTTTCTCAACTCTTGTCACTGGGAAGGAGGGCGTGTGGGCAAAAACAGCCGGAGATATCCTCCTTTCCATCAGTCACAGCACAGACAGTAAGACAAAAAAAAAAAGAAGTCATCAGCTCAAATTTAGGGGGAAGAAGAAGAAGAGGAAGAACAAGAGCAAAAGGGAAATGCAGGGAGCAACAGAGCAGGAAGGGTTTAAAAATGTTATTCTTATCCAATAGCCAGGTGGGGAATTTCTAGTCAGTGATATTGTATTATTTACTAATGGTATGCAAATGGTTAAGTTTGAGTTCATGCAGACTGCAGTGTACGTGCTCTTTCTTCCTCTTCATAAGCCTCACATTTCCTGATCAAGTTAGCAGAACATAGACAAAATGCTGTCAGGGTGTATTGCATCTTCACATAGGTAAACACATATTCGTTTTTTGTGGGTGGGTGATTTGGTTATTTAGCTACCCAACAACACAGCACTGTAATATCCAAGATCATAGTGATTTCACTATGTGGTAGTTTTATTTCTGTGGTCTCTAGGTTTGCATATGGACATACTTCCTGGTTGTCACACATCACCATTCACACAAAAATAAATAAACGAATGCATAAAAAAGCAATCCAAAATGGACTGATCCCCAAGATAAGAGGAGAATGATCCAATATTGCCTGGGGTGTGGCAAAGAAGAGGCCCGGCATTTATTTCACATGACTATGAGCTGTTGAACTGACGAACTGTGACACTGCAACAGTCCCAAAGCTGTTTTCCTCTTGTCACACTAGTGTTTTTCTTTTTTTTTCCCCCTCACTGAAAATGTTCCAACCTCAGAGCACACAGACACCTTTCATTATTCAGTTTCCAGCACAGCAGTGCATCAGGAAAGGAGGAGGAGAGGGAGAGACAGACTGAAACGGAATATGCACAAACACACTTTTGGGGAAGCAACCCCCCCCCCCTTTTTTTAACAAATCCACTAAAAAGCAAAATGGGGGATTCCTCTCCCAGACTTTGAAGGAGTTGCTGAGGCAGGAGGAAGGAAGGAAGGAAGGAGCGGAGCAGGGCAGGTCCCATGCATGCTGTGGTCTGAGGTTACCCTGAGTCATGAGGAACCTCCTTCTGCTCTCCTCTCTTCTCTCCCTGGAAAAACTGACTGGGTACGGGCCACATGAATGCCGAGTCGGCCCGACCAAAAGTCTTTTCACCAAAAGACAGCTGCCGTGCAGAGGAAAAACATTACATGAGTCATATGCGGGGAAGCTGGACTGTACGGTGTCTGCTTGCTGTTTGTTACCCTCTAGGTGTTTTTAGCTCTCACAGCTTGGATGTGAGGGCAGAGGGAGGATTAATTACTGGAGAGACGGTTTCAAATGATGCATCATGTATTTTGCCCATTTTGAAGTCATTCTGTCATTTTTTTCATAGGTGCGTCAGTAAACTTTCAAAGCCAAAAGCTGAATTGTCAGAAATAATTGCCAAAGGCTGACAAATATGGCAGACTCTATGATTTTAGCCTCTTCAACACTGCTGGTCCTGTTGGTGGATTCGTCATTACAAATGTATGCTGCTTTGTTCAAACCCACAGAACTTTATTTTAAATTCTAGTGGAGATCCCTGCTGAATTGCAGGGAAATGAGTATAAAAGGACTTATAAGACATCTAGATAATTTCTATTTGATTTGATGCCGCAGCCATAAAACAATGGCATCTTGAGTTTGAATGTTTCACTTAATATAATAAATAACTTAATATATGTGATGTAGCTTCAATGAGGGGTTGGAGCCAGAGGATACAGAAAATTAAGTTAATGTTATTTGTTTTTTCTACTTTGAACTACTTAAGGGGAAGTTAAGGAGAAACTCCGAGGTTAAAGGGGTTAATTAATTTCTTAAATTATGTCTCTGTGTGTGTGTCTCCAACTGTGCTGGGACTGTTACTCAGAGTCATGTGAAATGTTGCTACAGCCACACCCAGAAGCCAGACACTCCCCCCTTTCTCTATCAGATTCAGGGGTTGGAAATCTTCCCAAGCTTTCAAATTTGCAGTACACACACACACACACAATCCCTCAGTGTGGTGGCTGCTTGTAGAATGTGGTTACAAAGACGGTTACAAAAACATTTTGCTTCATGAATTTTTAAGTATTAAATGACCACTTAGTGTTTAAAATGTTTATGCAATTCAAATGGCTGCCATTTACGCCTCAGAAATATGTGCATGTAGAAAGATGAGACTTATGCAAAGCTTTTTCCTTGAGTATCAAGCTCTCCACTGACACTGTGTGGTGGTCAAACAGAACAGCACGAGAAGCCCTCGCCACAAAACTGAAATAAAACCAAAAAAAAAACAAACAAACAAACAAACAAAAAAAACAAAAAACAGAAAGGACAGAAATGTATGAAAAGTAAATAGAAGTTTATTGAGAATTCTGAATCCTGCTCACCCTTCCACAGTAGCAGAAAAAACGACGACACAGACATACATTAGTTAAAATCTGGACACATACTGGAAATCCCATACTTATTGTTTCAGGAAATTAAAAAAAAAAGAAAAAATTCAAGCAATCCATTTCCATCACACAAAACTAAAAAGGTATACAGAGGGGGAGGGTAGAGTGCCTGCCCCGTTATGTCAGGAAAAAAAAAAAAAAAAAGAAAGGAAACAGGTTCTCAGCAGAGCGGCTGGTATTCTGTCACTAAATCTTCACATAAATAATCTGACTAAAGTGGAGGGACGCCGGTAGAATCAGTGCAGTAGTGGAGAGAGTAATAGGATTCAGATTGTCTAAATTCCTCTTTCTCTGTGACTCCTCCTTCACCTTACTAGCGGAAAGTCTACGAGGGAGATAAAGCTACGAGGGAAGGGGGACAACAATACAAATGCAGCCCTAGCCTGCTGTAGTGGGACACGTCTAGGAAAATGTAGCACGAGTTACATTCTCGCTACGCTGCAGAACCAATACAGACAGTTGTTTGACACGCACACAGACAGCCGGGGAAAGAACGCGGGCTGATTGTAGCTCTCCGAGCGATTCTGGAACAAATTCGCCTTATAGTTTGACCTGTTTCTAGGACAGAAAACCAAAGTAACCTCTGTATGTCCGTACAGGCGCTCATGCCTATGGAAAAGGAACAAGAAGACAAAAAAAAAAAAAAATCACAGCACCCTTGTTATTTCTCAACATCTTAAGGCAAATTTTAACAGAATACTTTGTGCTGTGTGAAAACGACATCACATGAACGTAACAAACAATAAGTAAAACAGCAACGCCCGTCGCCACCGTCCCAGCTGTCTCTGTGAGTGCCAGCCTGAGTGTACATGCACTGGGGTCAACAGGAAGGGTTTGGGGGGGATTGGCTTCTAAATGAATGAGGGTTTCCCATCACCCTTTACCAAACCGTGCCAAATCCAGAACATAAACAGAGCCTGAGATGGAATGAATTCAGCCATTGCACTTGTTTTCCTTTAGCTTTCCATCTGCGGCCCTAAGACAAAAAACCCTTCAAGAGGGGGGAGTTCCTGTGGGAGCAAGTGGGTAACGTCACCAATATAATAATAATAACAATAATCATTTTCCCCATGGGTGACGTTACCCACAGTGTGCTATTAAAGTGTGTGAACAGCAGCAGCATGGAGCCCCTGTATTGTTAGACTTCCTTTTACCTCGTTCCTGTTTTGGCACTGGTGAGTTTGGTAAGGTACGTGCATGGAATCCCAAGTGTGTGGTTGCATTTGTTTTTAGTTTTGTATGCATGTGTGTGTTTGTGTGTGTTTGTGTATGTGTGTGGTTAAGATCATGGCTGTGCATTTTTTTTGTCTCACTCACACTCAAAATATTTACTCGTCGTTTTCATTTGCCCTAATCTAAGCCAAATATTACAGTCTGCAGGGTGGGGAGGGGGCATCTGAACAGCTTTGTCATCGCAGGTGACCCCGCCCCCCACTTCTGACGATTAATTCTCTCCTTTCCCGTCTCTCACTCTCTCTATCCAGCCTCGCTCTCTGTCTCTCTCTCCCGGTCCTGTGTCGCTCTAGCGGATGGCCTTGACGGGGCTCTTGAAGCTGGAGGCTGCTTGCAGCTGGAGCTGGTAGGCCATGGGGTGGATCTTGAACCCATACAGCCTGCAGAAGAGTGACACAACAAACACACCATGAGTGTTTCTTACACGTAATAAAAAATAAAATAAAAAAAAACACACCAAGAGTGAACAATGTGGGGTGTACATATGTAAGGTTGAAAGTCAATTTCATCCAGTTAGGAGCAAAATGACAAAAAATGCCTGTTGAGGACTAAGACACAAATTAGATAGGAACTTCAAATGAAATCACCACTACAAACGCATTTGTCTTATTTATCTAATTGAAAATCCATCTGCACAACTAGGAGACAAATTGGTATTAAAACCCGATGAAGCTGTTTTACACTGTGTTCAACAATGTGTTTGCTTTCAAGGAGAGAACAAATGCATATTGTAAATCTCTCATCATCTCCCTTCACCCACCCTGAGTCTCACGGACATCAGTGCCTGTTCCTCCCTGTGCGTGACATTTTCTGCAAACTGTTTGCTGTGTGTTTGCTGCTGCAAACAGACAGTATGGACACTTCAGCACCCACAGGAAGTGATGAATTACAATTCAGGACTGACATGTACACGCTGAACAGTGAACACTCTATCCAGAGAAACCTGGACTCAACCAGCGTTAGATCTTTTGCCTCTTTCCCCTCCGGTGTGAAGCAACACCGATTCAATGAGAAGCCGTGTGCATGTGCTGATGTCATGCTACATCATTTCAGTTACCTCTCACTGTCATGTAAGGTTACTACATGACACACTACATGGCTGTGTAGTGTGGGTTTAAAATTAACTAGATGGCCAAGATGTGACCAAAATTAATAAATATTTCAGTCAAAAAGACCATACTGAAATCTAAAATTCCTGCCAAAATTAGAACAAACTTCGGTCTCATGCACTTCAGGACAAAGTCCACCAGAGAAGTGATTCTCAACTGGTGGGTCGCTGTCCAAAAGTGGACCCCAGGTTAATTCTCAGTGGACCTACTTCATAATAAAAACAAATTATGTTATTCTGAAGTACAGATATCTAGTACTGCACTTTAATTTTGAATTAGCAGTTCCCAGAGCAGATTCTCATTTAAAAATATCTATTTAAAAATATATATAGTAAGAGTCATAGTAAGAAAAAGTAAAAGTAAAGAATAACTACATAAAAAATATTTAAAATATAGAACAAAAATGTAAGTATGAAAATCTATTTAAAAATTCTAAATTGCTACTGGAAAATTGCTAAGAAATTGGCCATGAAAAAAATGGAACTTGCAGCCTTTGAGTGCAAATACTTGTTACATATCTGCCAACGCTGGAAAATGCTGCTGCTGCTGCCCTCCCTGTCTCTCCTCCCTATAAGTCTCTTCATCTGACTTTTTGTTTTTAACCTATGCTGACAGCCTGAAATAACAACATTTTGCTATATTAGCTGTCTGCTGCTGAACACAATGACTGCATTGTACACAATAGGGCTGTGCACGATTTTTTTCCCCACAATACTGTATCGATTTTCCAGCCCCTCATGTCGTTACATTAAACGGATTGCATTGCACAGTGTTCAGTGACACTGTGCAATGCAAATAATAACTAATAACTTGGAATGGAAATTTTCAATTAAATAGTTTTGACTCAATTTGTCCGCTGAGTTATCAATATAATGTGATATGAAAATTAGAATAGCCAGGTGGTACACAGCAAGTTGCATTCTCAGCTCTATCTTTAAATTTTCATTAAATTATGTAAAGTATTGACACATATTGTAATATGTATCATATCGCAATGTATCTGATATGTATAGTATCTTGAGGTCTTTGCCAATACCCAGCCCTAATATCATTTAGCTTTCAGAAGTTTCAGAGTGCATGAAATTATTGGGGTTTACTGCACTCTTCCATTTTGCAAAATCAAACTAAATGGGTCTTTAGTTAACCGAAGTGTGGACTGTTGATTTAATGACTCAGGACGAATGTGGATCCAGAGAAAACACCGGTTGAGAACCACCGCACTAGAGCTTCCTTGTCCGCTGCAGTACAACACAGTGACATGTTGGTCTTCACAACCACAGCTCAACAAGTTCAGGGCCCCCATACAAACCTTGGGACAAACTGGTTGGCGGGCCTCTTGGGCCTGTACTCAGGGTGAACCATGAAGAGCATGTGGGGGAAGCCAGTGCCAAAATAGGCGCCATCTGTGTGGTGGTGCCGGGACGATTTGGGTGTGTAGACATCCATGCACTTTGGGCAGTACAGCTTGACCATGGCCTCTCCTGGGATGTCCGACAGGCCTGTGGAGGGACAGGAGGAATCGGAATCAAGAAAAATGCCATCGGTGCATCCCTTAACACCACCTTTCCTCAGTATTTGAGCTTTGGAGAGTCATATAATCCTCTTCTAGGCCATACAATGGTGACTTAAGGAAATGTTTCTGGACAGTAATGACATTCCCACAATTATATCTCAGTAGGAAGACCAGTCTTCCTGTGTAATGCTTTCATGAGTATTTAATTGAGATGTGTGTGCACAGTCACTGTGTGTATGGACAGCATCTTAACCTGCCAACAACCAAATACTGTGCTGGATTTAAGACAGAAATTTACAGAACCCCCCTGGGGTCACATGGTAGGAAAAAATAAATCCATGTACAAATCTGTGCCCTCAGAATCATTAACCGGACCCTCAGATTTACAAATTCATTCGATTTGTAAACTGATGCTATACTGCTGTGATGACACTGTCTGATTTCCTTAATTTGGAATTTTACTTTTAACTGCTATATTACTAAAAACAGAATTTCAGGAGTCTCCTGGATAGATAAATGTTGTTATGGGGTTATGTCAGGCCATCACTTCTATATGTTTCAAGTTTCTAGGAAATCATATTTTTCTGCTGGTTAGTTTGTCAAATCGCACTAAATACTACAGTACCCATGATCCTCATCAACCGTTACTATGGTGAAGCGCCAAGCAAGTTGCTTTACATATCTGAAGGTATGGATTTATAAATCAAGGGTATAAGGTTTATGAATCTGAGGGTACAGATTTGTACATGAATTTATTTCTTCTACCAAGTGACCCCAGGGGTTTTCTGTAGAAAAAGATGGTCTGTGTAAAAACACATTTAAAACATTCTATGTAGCAGGCACCTGAATGTGCTGAATGCTATAATATTTTGCACAATAATGACTTTAACTTGGAAAATGGAAATTAGGATTATTAGACTATACAATTAGGGCAATATTCAAGGCCAATGTTCCCTGCAATCTGAGATTTTGGTCAACTACATCTAATAAGTTATTAAAACGTTAAACTCAAAAATACAAGAATTTTTTTAAAAGAATTACAAGTTTGTTGATATGTTATTCATTCAGCCTGCTGAGGTTATCTACAGGCACAGCAGGGGTGATTGTTAAGATCAGGCAAGAACCAGATGAACAAATACACATTTACCTCAGAGCATGGAAATGGGAATCACTAACCAAATGATAACTGGTATTATTAATCAAATATACTATTATTAAAGAAATGACCACCTATTGCAAGCCAACGGGTAGTTGCAGCTGAAATAAGCAGTCTAAAGAAAATCCTGGTCCAAAACACCAGTGTGTAAGACAGCAGTGTGTTAGCGATGCATCGTGTCATTTTGCATGCACTAAGCCCGGCAAATACTGCGATTAAATTCCTACAGTGGATAGAAACTCATGCAGAATTAGATAAATACAATGTGACACACACTGACAAAATTTCTGCTGGCATGTAAAACATGACTGGCTATACATGGTACTTTGTTTAATCAAAATCAGATTCTAAATACTGACATACAATATGTAAGAATGAAAGTCTATATCATTCTCTCTTTACTCACCGATGGGAAGCATAGGCTGATTCTCACAATAGACCCGGGGGCAATATCCAAAGTCTCCCTGCTGATACTTCTCCAGCTAAGAGGCAGAGATGAAAGAAAAAACAGTCAATAATGGTCATGACAATTCTCATGCTGCAGAAGTCACTCCTTTAAATGAAAGGTTGAAAGGAAATCAAAACTTTCCTCACTTCACTTTCTTTTAAACCTTATTTAGTGAAAGCAGTCTGACAAGAAACAAGAAAGTTTATCTGTGATTATGGGAAAGGCCACATGATGTAAATATAATTTTGGAGCACTGAGAAATAAAAAGGGGCCTTATTACTGAGCTTTATGGTCAAGCTGCCAAGCCAAGCACTGCTGTATCTTCAGATAAATAAATAAATAAACAAAAAATGCTGATCACAGAGATTACTTTGGCCCCTTTGGTTAGGTTTACAATCATCGTGAAAGGTGAAACTGACGATCAGTCATAATATTGGGCAGCACAGCCAGAAAGTAACAACTCTGATCAGCAATCACACACTAAGAAGTCATGTAGATACTGAGATGCCAAAAGCTAGGATTGACAGCTACTTGCTCAGATTTCTTAAGTAAGGCCAAACCACATTTATTCATTTGTTATTCCTACTCATCTTACAGAAAATAAAACAAACAAGCAAACAAAAAACTGTTTCCCCTTTTACTGAATATATTAAGTGGCCCGTCCTGCCTAGAGGAGCTCCTATTCAGCGGAAAAGTTAAAAAGAATTCTTTCGACCGAAAGTTTCAATCTCACATGGTAGAAATACCTTTCTGCCCTGCCAAAAACAACTTCAGGGAAAAACAGCATCACAAAATATGGATAATGGATTTGCTAAGACAAGTATCTACCATCTGTGCAATGCCTCGATTGGTGAGGATGTAGCGTGCATGGATGAGGCCATACAGCATCTCGGCTGCCTGCTCGATCAGGTCACTCTGGTTGGGGTTGTCCTCCAATTCCTCATCTGATGACAAAAATGAAGGCAGAGAACAAAGCGCCTTTTTGTTATCCTCGTCATTTCTGACAGTTCACAGAGATGCAGAAAAACATAATCACAGTCACAGGAAATACCAAAAATAAACAAAGCCCTTGTTATACAAGAGCATTTTTTCCCACGCAAATATTGAGACACATGATAACAATGCAGTTATCAAGTGTTATATATCAGTGAAGCTTTGAAACAAGGCACACACCAAAAAAGTGACATATTTCAACCAAAGCAGCTCTGAGGGAGCCTGAAGAGGACCTGTTGTGTTTGAAGTATGTCATGTTTTTGTCAGTACCATGAGTTTCAATATCATTTGAAAAGGAACTACGATTTGTTATCATATGTCAAATAATTTTAATAAAGAAAAAAATTACAGCATATTCAACATTCCCACCATGGAAAGTAACAAATGCTTGACTAAAACTCAAAATATGGATGCATTATTGTAATGTACTGACCTGGTTCAAGATCTAGGATCATGTCCAGGGCCTGGCGGTAGTGTGGAACCTGCTCATTCAGCCCCGTCAGATTGAATTTGTCCTGGATGTAGTCTTCATCCACCTAACATTCGAGAAATCAACAGATGACAAAACTGATTAAAATTCCAGACTTTACTGTGACTTTACAATGACTTGGAGTATGACCTAGCTGTTTGTGTGTGTATGTAGTGAAACAGACTAGAGGATAAGACAAATATAATGTGATGCTTGCTACTCACCTCACAGAAAAATTCATTCCCCCTCAGTCCACAGAACCAGGAGATCCATGACACTTCTTCTGAACTGCTCATCTCTGGAGTCTAAGGGTGAGAGCACACACACACAAACACACATACACAGAAGTTACTGTCTATTGGAAATAATAAAATGTGGATTAGGATGATGAATCAACTTCCTCAACGCTGACTCTACTTATTTCTTTAATTGACTGACATAATTGTATTCAGCAGTCATTAAATTAGATGTTCGCTCATCATCAGTGTTTGGACATGGATGGGACTGTGGAAGCATAACCACTTAGCTAACTGTCAAAACAATGTAAAGTAACGTTAACGTTAACTATTAGTAACAAATGATGACTGCCCGACAACCACTAGGCTATCTAGCTAACGTTACATTGCATTAGTTTGATGTTGCCATAGTTGCCATATTCTCGTCTAAGAGTCGCATATTAACGAATTCGTTAATATGCGACTCTTAGACGAGAATATGGCAACTATGGCAACATCAAACTAATGCAATGTAACGTTAGCTAGATAGCCTAGTGGTTG
>OMKZ01014853.1:0-12061 GCA_900302535.1 Neoniphon sammara | reverse complement strand
GAAGGGGTTATTGCTATGCATGCGCAACAAAACGCAACATTAAAAAGCTATTATCAGAAAAGGGAACGTTTTGGCAGATATATGGCGGAGGGCAGCTCCCGCCATATGTTTGTGGAGACGGGGACAACAAGTCAGGTAGTAATTATCAATCATCATCAGGGGAACCTGTCAAAACGCTAGGCTGGGCCCGCTCCGACTGGCGTTGCCATGGAGACAAGCCCACATCCCAGCAAGTGTGTGTTTACCAGGACATTAAAAATACTCTCCCATATTTTAGTCTTGCGTCTATAAAATGCTGTAAATCATTTTTTTAGCTTCATTTGGAGATCAACAGTATCAACTTGTCAGCGTGTGAAGTCATTTAAGTATTAAGGTAGCACATGCACGTGTGTGTGTGGGAAGATTTGCTGCCAAGCCTTACTAGGGAAAGAGTGATTTTAAGGGCCAGAGCTTAAGTTAATTTAGGTTTAGGTCAAAGTTTTGGTTTTATACCAATTTACTTGCTTTCAGGATTAGATTTCAGCATGTAGTTGTTGTGGTTACTACTAGCAATTGGATAAATACATGGAATATCCTCACCATGGCAACAATCAGGCATGTGTGTTTGTGTGCGTGTCCTTGGGTTTATGTGTGTGTGCACGCGGATACATACAGTATATGCCAATAATGAGCTCATTTCTGTGACCATACTGTTGCTGTACATAACCTCTCAATTCAAACCTTCACTTTTAATATTCCTCTGCCGGAGAAAGAAGACATTCTCCCAAACCATTATGACTTTGTCAGTTTCAATTTTACATATTTCTTTTCCTTTTTTTGCATAGCCTACTTCTGTTTCCCTTTTACATACACCAGATGCCTTCTAGTCGGATTTCATTGCATGCCATACAGGTTATTCAAAGGACCAGCGAGCCCAGCACACTGTACAGTAAGTGTGACTTTTCACAGATCATGCACTGTTTACAAAGAGTGTATCTGGAACATTTCCAACCGGTTGCTTTCTGATGACAATCAATCTCTGCTTTTGCCTGACCTCAATCCATCACCCTTCCAGGAATCGGGATTATTTTCACTTAAAAGCAAGCTTGGAAAATTAAATGTGATAAGCAAGTAAACATGAAAGCAATTCGGGGGCCCTGAAATTGGCATAAGTGCAGTATGAATTTTCCTAGTTTATTATGACAGTCATTTGAAAAAAAAAAGGGTAGTGTTCTTAATTCATTATTTGTGCGCCGTTGTGCATGCTCCCCCTGGGGAGAAGCAACATTACTCTTTCATCAGATCAAATGAAGCGAAGCCGTGCCGTTCCAGGAAGAGCCAATTAAACTGTTCAAAGAAGTTTATTATTGCGACGGATTATGAAATCATTCTCATCGGATTCATTGGGGTGTGTGTTTCGACAGGGGTGTGAATGTGTGTACTTTACCACTGTGCAAACTCATAAAGCCTGTAGACTCAAGCTTTCCATTTGCAAACTAAATAGGAAATTACAGTATGCATGCTCAGTGTTAACATGTTTTACAAGGCAAATTTCACAAACTTTTAATTTATAGTCAAAATCCGGTGTAATTACACTGAGCAAATCATATCCCTGTGATATTCTTTCTTTCTTTCTCTCTCTCTCTCTCTCTGTCCACGTCATGTGATAGCCTCATGATGGTAGCGTCGCACCATAATCACTTATTAAACCACATCACACTGGAGACATGGCTGGTTTTAATCTCAGCCCAGACCTACTGATTGACACACACACTGAGCAATGCAATGACCTCTGACTCTGGGAGAACCTGATAATATCACCCTGTATTTAGCTCAAGACACATGTGCACACACATACACACACACACACACACACACACACGTGCACACACTAACACACCGTAATTACAACAGGCAACATTCTTTGGTGTTGGCCCAATTCTAACAACATGTAATATCTCTTTGTGTGTATCTCATCTGTACAAAACTTGCAGGACGGCTTTGCTGTCAAAAGGAAAAGAAAAAATACACAACGGATACACTGATAAGAGGACCAGCCTAAAAATACAAGCTGTAAATATCTGACAAGCGAACACGACGCTTAAGCTTCTGCCTCTGCCTAAGTGTTGGCAAGTAGCTCTTAATGGCTATTGTTCCGAAAGAGGAAATTTAACAAAAACTCCCATTTAGCAATGAAAAAGAAATGTAAGAGTGCTCGGAGGGACTGTCCCACATACACACCCTGTTGTTCCAAATACACACCCTGTCGTTCCATGAGTGCCAAATGTAAAACAGAGTTAAAGTTACATAATGTTGAGGATTTGCTAAAACAGGCTAACCTTCAAACGCTTCCACATCATTGATATTGACAGACTGCAGCAACAACTCGATGAGACCGGGGCTTTAAAAAATACAGTATTTCAATCTGGCATTTGGAGAGAGATAGAGGAAGGGAGACAGAGCGAGAGAGAGAGAGAGCAAGAGAGAGAGAGAGAGTTGAAAGGGAGCAGTGGATAAGCTTTAAGGCTTATCCTATTCATTACTCGGGGAAAAAAAAAATCACAGCATCGACCTATAAATAAATGAATGCCAGGATAAACACGAAGCCCATACATCAATAAAACATATGTATTCTAATAGATCACGCTCTAGTTACACTTGATAGGATTGAGTTGGCCAATGAGCCCAATCATAAGGACTTTGTCATTCCGAAAAGCTACACAGCATTAAACCATGGTTATTATAAATAATAATCACTGCCTTAAAAAAAAATAGGCCAGTGGATACTTTCCTCCCCCTGTCTTTGCCTTGTTTATAGGTCCATGTATTTTTAAGGATCTCAGAAGGGTTTCATTCCAAAAGGCTATGAATCCATTTTGAAAAACACAACAACAACAAAGGCTGTCTCCTGATCTTCATATTTCAGTGTTTCATTAACTTTGCAGTGCCTGCATATTCAAAAAAAAAAAAAAAGTCACTGTTCTGTAAACAAATGCCTAAAAAATAGCATAAAACTTTCATGAGTTGTAGTTGCAAGAAGTGATTTAGCGAGAGTAGGTGTTTGGGTTTTTCAAATGTGGCAGCCTCATTTTGGAAAAAGTTGGGACAGTCATCATATACAGTCCTCCCTTTTCCTGTTGTTCTTTATCACTCAGCGGTGTAGCAATGTGATTTTTCTTGTTACTGAAGTTACACATAAGCCCTTTTCAGAAACAAGAAGCCACAACAAGCCTGTACCTGCAGACATAAGATGCTAGACCTGACCGGAGGGCTGCATACAAAAGCTCTCTCTCTCTCTCTCTCTCTCTCTCTCTCTCTCTGTCTTTCTACATTAGCTCCGTTGGCAGAGACAGACATCAAGATTGGTAAACAACATCTACAGTTACATTGATGAGTCAGAGGTGTTAACTCCAGGTCCCAGCATGCCTCTGTGTAACATTTATTAGGGACTTTCAGCAGTATCCAAAACACATCTGGGATTCAGGAGGAGTGAAAATGTAAATACAGTCCCTTGCAGTTGCCATGTCTTGTAATCAAACGAATGTAATCCTGTTACATGTAAACCGTGCTCCACAGCCCCGGATTTGTCAAGTGTAGTAATGGGGTAAAGATCTATGCTGTAATGAATAAGCAGGTCAAGGCGGCCTGGTCAGCTGAGGGGGAAAACAGTTTTGAATTACATAACTGTTTTGAATACATGTAAACCTGTGTTCTCACTCTATCTTTAACCGCCTCTGACAACTGAGCTCACAGACAATATATCAATATTATATCAATATCATGATATGAGCCCAGCTTTTGTTGGGGATTTTGGATATTGTAATATCACTCTCTGGCATAAGTGTTGTCTTTTCCTGGTTTTAAAGGCTGCATTAAAGTAAAGGGATGCAATTTCCTGAACTGTTGTAGCTTTTTTATTTGCCTGATCATCATATCTGCATTTCTAATGACTGTTTATCGAAAATCTATTATGTGTAAATATCTTTTGAAAGCACCAATAGTCATCTTTACAATATCATCACAATATTAATATCAAGGCATTCAGTAAAAGGTATTGTGATATTTGTTTTGTCCATATCACCCAGCCCTACTCTAAATCCGACTTTCACAGCTTCTGCCTGGCTTAAACATTATAGCGCTCCTTCTAACTTTCCTAGTCAATTATATCAGATCAGCACTACTCCTCTGAGAAAACTTTGTACTGTAAATAACAGGTCCAGACCTCTGAATAGCTTCTTGCCTTCTGGCCAGATGCTTATTTATCTCACTATGCTGTTTGCTAAAAATAGATAAGCAGCCATGCACTATCTGTGGCTCTTGTGTGTTGCTGATGACATAATAGGAATAATAAGGTAGAACATGCCCTATTCAGCCCAGAAGTCATGCTAATGCAGCTGATAATACTGTTGATACCAAGGGACTAAAATGCTTTTAGTAAAAATACAGTAGCATTGGGCTGTGGATTTTATACTACTTGTGCATACAAAGTACATTAGAGAAATGAATAAAACAGATCCTGCTGTGTGTATGTCAAGACTCGTCACATATTGTTAAGCAGGATGTCAGAAGCAATTTGTTGCGTGCATCTCCTTCAAAGAGGGGAGATTCGTGTTCACGGTGTAAAAATATGTATCTTTCATTTCCTGTAAAAACATGATTTTACAAAGGACATGGCTATGTATATGCTAAAGCCTTCCAGCACATGTTCAGTTAATTTTTTATGTAACAGCTCAACTGGTACATGTCCTGCTTATGAAATCTGATTCAATGGCTACAACATGTTCTCTTTTTCCCCCTCTAAATTCCTCCTCTATGGCCTCTCTATACCATGCCATATGGACAATAAAAAATGCATGGGCTGATGGTTAACACAAATCTGCAGAGGAGATGGGAAAACGTGAGCTTAGCAAGCAATTTGCCTATTACATTAACAGACGGGCCTGTCCTGGGACAATATTGGCCTATGCATATTTCATATAATCTGATTTTATGTTTGGAGAGAGAGAGAGAGAGAGACAGAGCGGTTTAAGTTTTGGAAACAATGACATCATGCGCTCATCTGGCGATCCAACCTGCTCCAGCTACCTACTATGGGTCATTTCAAAGATACAAGCCACCTTTAGAAGAACAGGTTAGCTGTTTCCTTTCTCTTTTCCTTATTTTCTCTCATACCTCTTTGTCTGTCTCGCTGAGATGAGCTTCAGTGAGGAGACAACAGAAATCTTTCTTCTATCACTGTGTTTATAGTCTGCTCTTATCTTGGCCTGACTAGGGCAGCCCTCCCAACATGAACACTGTTTAGCTTCACATACACATGCACACAGGCAGATGCAATACATTCAAACATGCGGAAACACACTCTTATATATACATAGACAGCACAAACAAATTCAGCCAAAATGCTGTTCATGATCAGTGCATCTGGACAATGTTAATATATTGAAGTAATAAATCTTTTTTTCTCTCTCTGCTCCTGCCCTAGAGGATTACAAAAAAGGATTCCAAAGGATTCCACTGAAAATGTTTCTTTTTATTAAAAATCAAACCGGCTCTGAGCGAGAGATATTTCAAACAAAACACGCTGAGTTGAACATGAAATATATAGTTCCCGCGCCAAAGAATGAGACCTGGGGAATATAGGACAAATGAGAAAGAGCAAGACAGAGAGAGAGGGACTGAGTGAAAGAGACAGAGAGAGAGAGAGGGCAGATCTCAAACTGCTTCACCTAAATGATTGCCTCACTAACTTTCAAAATACTGTTGATTTAAGCAATGTGCACACAAGGGGTGTGAAGGGGAGAGGAAGGGAGGGGGAATCGGAGGTCAGCAGTTTGCGAGCGTTACCTCAGAATCGGAGAAAATGAGAAGAATCTTGGTCATAATATTTTCCCCAACGCGGGCCCAAATGAATAGCTGTCATGAAGAAATGGGCTCTGCACTGTACATCTTTGTTGAAATAAATCACACAGCTCAACCTCTGTATCTGGCTTACGAATGTTTACGTTATTGCTTTTGCAGCGCACACAGCCCTGCCAAATGAATGTGAGTAATATCCAAAAGTATCGTGACAAGTAATAACAAAACCTTGTCATCTGTCACTCAACATTTCAAAGGCCTGGCCCACTCAAACTATTTCTGTCTTTCAGAGCAGAGCAGCTTAGGAAATGCCAATAATATTACAGCGTATAAACCCTACAAGTCTGCAGCTAACTTATGTAACAACTCTTTTTTTAAAATCTGTGGATATATGCAATAGAAAATGCGCATCAAATTTTCCCACACAATAAGCAACGCTGACAGGGATACTGGAACCAACAAGGTCTTGGCCAAAACTGGTGACAGCATCGCCCATCTGCTGCCATTTTGCTGCAGTCATTTTGCATCCCTCCTGGTAAGAATTACATTCAAAACAATTGGGGACAAAAAATAGCGTGGGTGTAATCAATCCAAACTGGCAGAAACTGCGTGATAATAATAAACAATAACAGTGTCATTCCCCATGAGTGAAGCAAAGGCAGGGATGACAGCCGATGCTGAACATGAATATGGATCACAGGACCGGCGATATGGTGACTGACGCAAACACAATTTGCTCGCGCCGATTCAAAAACAAGGGCGTAGATACTGACGTTAACGAAAAACATGAATATGGATTGGGTTAGATAAGCCGAGCTAGCAAACAACTGTGTCATTCTCATTACTGATGCAGCATTAGAAATGACCTTACATCAAGTAGTAAAGCCTGTGCAAATACGGAAAATCTGAAAGTCATTTTTCAGGATGTGATCCCGACTTTGAAAATCAGAAATCACAAAGGAACGCAGGCTTTAGTGTGCCAAAGTATATTTATGTTTCAGGGTTCACCTCAAAGATGCATATAAAAACAGTACGATAGCATGCTGAAATCCAAACTCTTATCTATGTTTCTCTGCATATCAATATACACACACCTGGTACAGCCAAACCTGGTATTGTGTTGAACCCAAAACAAGGTTAACAGGATTCGATCGCATCTTTACCGCCAGGCTTTCAACTGATGGGTATGTTTCACACAATATTGTAACAGCAGGCTTGCCATAACTCTGCAATAGCACTTTTTTTCCCTCTTCTTCCCTAGCCTTCTCCTCTCCTCTACCCCCTGAGGTTGCCTGACACACTTTCATGAATTAGCCTAGACAAGAGGACGGCTATTAGAGCTGCCACAGCAGATTTGGCTGAATCCAAAGGTCAGAATTAGCATTGAAGGGAAGCATAGAAAAAAGCCCTAAAATGGGTCCCCAGGTCAATTTCTAACTTCTTTTATTTCACAGCTGCTTATTATGTCTTTCTACTCATTCACAGTGCTGGTATTTATCCTAATAAAGGTGGATTTAATATGTGGGTTATAGTTTCTTTTACATGAGGAGTCACTGGAAGGGGAATTTTACCCAGCAGCTGTGCATGTATTCAAGGGTATATGTGCTCAGTGAGGGATGGCAATTATCTACCTCTGTTGTTTTGAAACAAATCACTCACTTAGCAGTATTACAAGCAGGAAAAAATATGTGCTTCTAACCTGGTTAAACCTCCATGTGAATAACACTAGAAACGCTGCTGCCTTAGTCAAAAAGTAGAACTCCCTTAGGCTCTGAAAATAAACCTTTAGCTTAAATGTGGCTCACAAAGGAATGACATTATTGAGCCAAGTGAATGAGCAACAGCAGCCACAGGATGTTAGCGTTACTATTCATAACTTATTTTCCTACGCCTATAACCGTTTTCCCTTCTGGTCTCACCTCTGCTGCTCTCTTAAAAATGCAATTACCTACTGGCAAATTTACAGGAAAAGAAAAACAATGACTTTTGACCAGAGGAACCATTACTGTGAATGTCAAATTGGTGCTGCATAAACCCCCACTGAGCTACACCGCGCTACTGAGGAGAGGAAATATAAAGAGAGATGAATCACATTATTCCTTTGTTTTGCCCCAGCTCAGTCTCAGTAAAACGCACAGATTCGTGAGCTACAGGGAAAGTATTGTGAACGGCAGAAAGACATGTTCCAGCACTTCAAAATTCCTCACTTGAACCACAGAATGCTTTTCATAGGTGTGACTGGCGAAGGTGTTTGTACGGTGGTCACTTGGGCTCATAAACAGAAAGACCCCTTTGGAGCAAACTAACCCAGGTCATATGAGATCCACTCGCTATACTGAAAAGTCAAACGGTGGCCAATTATGAAGTATTGTACTGAATTCCCATTTCAGCCTTAATTAACTAGACTAAAAGACCATTGATCTAAAGCCCATTCTGCTTGGATAGCTAATTCATTTGGACTATCGAGGGTTAGAACGTGATAGGAGGGTCAGAGTGACATCTTAAGGGAAACTACAACCTGCAACCTAATGGTCTTCATCCAGCATTAAAGTCACAAGAAACAGCTGCAGCTTGGGAAGATTTTCTAAATCACTTTTGTAAGTCACTTTGACTTGGAAAAGGAACTCATCGTCAGTAATAGAGTAATTACAATACAATTACCAATCATTTCATGACAGACCATAAGGTTCAGCCAGACCTGCTAAACCCATTAACAGACACACTAATGGGCTGTGAATAAGAAAGCCCCACTGAATTTTTTGGGGTGTCCCATGTATTTGGCTTGGGGACCACTAAACTATTCTACCAAATAATGGCCTGCATTATGATAGGCAGCCCCTTGAACAAATTACAATTTTAAATGGATTCAAGTACTTCTCTGGGATTTGACTTGATGGAACCAAATGGTCTCGCCCAATAGTGCCAAAACTGCCAATTTCCCACTAAAAGCAGGCTAAAATAAATGGTCACAGTAATTGAAAGGCCATAATTGAATAGCTCAGATGAAGAACTATACAGTGTAAATGAGTTTTAAGCATGGGCTTACGTTCAGACTTAATGACAGTAAGGGTTGCGTCTGTTAAGGTGATGCGTAACACTCAATATACTTTGGACGGGCTACTTTGGTTGATGGAATTCCAAACGCGTTAATAATATTACCAACGTGCAGGTTTCAATCAACTTTTGAGCGTGGTGGTCTGGTGGCACTCTAAGTCCCCCGCACTCACCGAACTCGTCACAGATGCTCTCGTTCTTCAGCAAGGCGGGGTGCTCGAAGGTGTCCCGGCAGTAGAGGATCCTCGTGTTCCCGCTCAGCGCGGCGATACCGCCCAGTGCCAGCACCGTGTGGTCCGTGAGCAGAGAGGACGGCTGCTCCCTGAGCCGGGCCAGAATCGACCGGTAGCGGCAGTACTGGGGGTAGCTCAGCACCAAAACCCTCCGCCCATCTTCCTCCTGGCCTGCGGACAAGAGGCAAAACAGGCACACAGTCAGCAGGTCCATGGAGATGATAGTCCAAGTCGCGAGAGAAAATACTTTGAGAAACCAACAAAGGCATGTTCTGTTTTTTGAAACAGAATTGAAAAGATTTGTCGAGTACTGTAGGACAGCGCTGTTACTTTTACAAGACAGGCCAAGAGAATTTGAGAATAGAAGAGAGGAGAAGAGAAGAGAAGAGAAAAGAAGAGAAGAGAAGAGAAAAGAAGAGAAGAGAAAAGAAGAGAAGAGACTTCACATTCATCCATTGCTGAACACTGTTTGTGGGCTAAAAATACAGTACAGTGAAAAGTAAATCTTTTCTTCTCTTTCTCCTCAGCAGTTATTTTTTACCTAGTAATTGTCTTTCATACATGATCATTCGCGGGCCACTGGAATATTCTGGTACATCTGCTGCCAGGACGCTGTGGTTCTGACCTTTGTACTCCTTAATGTTGGTTGACTGTAATGTTGGTAATCTAGGAATTTAAATTTGTTCTACTGCTTACTACTCATTGTAAGATGGAAAGAGTGTCAGCTAAATGCCTTATGTGTAATGTAAAACATGATTTAAAAAAAAAACAAAACACAAGAACTTTCAGATGCTCCTCCATAGCGTTCCTTTTCCATTTGAGTCAGTTTCACACCCTCCACCCGTAGTAATAACCAAGCTGATGAATGCCCATTGAACAGATAAATAATGCTGTTGGGCTGCATGTTTGGAATGCGCTGTTTTGGTGGTAAGAGAGATAAAATGTCAAGGAAAACTCGGGATGCTCAACATTTAAACTGACACTGTTTAACAAGCAAGTTTGAGGTGAGGCGAGAGAAATCCTTGGAGCAATTTTTCCATCGGATGCATTGCTTTACAAAAATAAGTGTGAAAGAGTTTCTCCCTACAGGCAGTGTGCAAGTGTGTGTGTGTGTGTGTGTGTGTGTTTGTGTGTGTGGTCATTCACAGTCTGGCCAAGTGGGATTGTTCCCTGACTGCTGACCTTGTTGCAGTACACTCTATAATCCATCAAAACCGATGGATCTATTTATACTTGCTAGACAAATGAGTTATCAAATCATTTGAGGGAATAAAAACTGTAGAACGAAAACTGAATTTTGAGGATGCATTGCACTTTCCCTTCTTGTTTTACAGTCAATACCAAACTCACTATAAAGGTGCAAATAAAAAAAATGTAAATAAATAAGTAAGGATATTATATGACATGGTATAATGTAACTTGACATGACATATCATATGATATTTGATAAGATACATGATACAATCTGATACACTGCTATAAACAATATGAGGTGACTTTATGTGATATACAGTAATAGGATACAATATTATGTCCCTTGCTTTGGGAATCCTCTACGAATCAAATCATATATTAAATTTTCTGCTATATGTAGGTCTTGGAAGTCACTTTAATAAAATAAACCCAACTAAAAACCCAACAGGATCATTTTACATTCTACATGAATGTTATATGCCTGAGTAGAGCCAAGACAATGCAATACAATACAGTACTGTGCAATAAAGTGAAATCGTCCAAGATACAGTATGTAGGCAAACTTTTGGTTACATGAGCACTGATACATAGAGCTCAAGTCCATGTCACAATGTTCATTAGCTCTAGCAGACTGCCATTTGTATTTACAATGCTAAAATTTTTCTCAAAGCTTAAAAAACATGTTTCAATAATAGAGGAAGACAATTTTCACAAAGCCCCAAGATTGAGTATCTGGTTTGCACAGCTAACGTTAATACATCTGATGTGGTTAACTTGCTATCCTTGCACCTTTCTTCCTACAAGCCAAACAGCCAGTGAAACAGATTTATTTAAAGACATTTCGTTCTTTTGGCAGTGCCAGATAACATTAATGAAATCTGTGCAGAAGAAACAGGAGAGGAAGGTCAATCATTTATAACATATTTACAGCAGCTGTATTCAGTACAATCAGCATAATTAGCTCCACACTATACTCCAATGACTACCACTTCAAAAGAGGAAGATTAAAACCATTCAAGCAGCGTGGCACAACTCACAACACACACACACAGATGCACGCACACAAGCACATAGTCATGCACGCACATGCAGCCTATGTAGAAAAAAGACACACAAATGTATGCATGCATACACACTTTTGCATACATACACACACGAGAGCACGTACACATAGCCCTTGCACACAAACACACACTTACACCACACATTTATCAAAGATTGCGGCAGTTGTCGTACGCAATTACAGCTCAGAGGTACACGGGGCTTTGTTTCCAAATGTCAGGGATTTTATTGTAAGCGGTCACCGTCAGACCTGCTCTTTCTCCTGAGGACCCTCACAGCATTTCACTTGATTAGATTCAATTTGGAGAGAGAGCCGCAGGGCATTAATAACTGTACAAAGGCGCCGTAAAGTGTGTACGTGTGTGCGTGTGTGGGATGTACATTGAGTGTACGTACACTTTAAATTCCTTTTGTTCATAAAGCCCGACCTTTCCAAATAAAGGACGTCCTTATCTTTACGTAAGCATTCTAATTGGTTGGGGCCCTGGCTGTATCACTGGAGAGCTGGAAGACATTGAGAGAACATTATGCAATTTGTTTCTCTCTCTCTTTTTTCCTCTCTCAGGATCCTTTTCTCTCTCTTCTCTGTTTTCTCTCTCTCCTCCCTCTCTCTCGCTCTCCCTCTCTGCGCTCACCCCCTCACTCTCTCAGTCCTCTAGGGGCGGCAGTACAGTGTGTTGATC
>OMKZ01014851.1:0-14566 GCA_900302535.1 Neoniphon sammara | reverse complement strand
AATGTGAAAAGTGAAAACATATACACTAGTACAAAAGATGGTGACATGATCTTATATTCTATTTCTTTCTTTCTTTTTTCTTTCTTTTATTAGCAAACATGAGAGTAAAATTAATTTATATTTGTATTTATAATTTGAGTTATAATGTGTTATAATGGGTTAACACAGACATTCAAAGACATTCACATACATTCAAAAATGTCTGTGAATATATAACATTTATTTAATATATATAATGTATGCATGATTTGAAGTAAAATAGGTAGCATGAGATTTAGGAGCACTATACTACAACCTTGCCTATGTAGAGCATAAAGTTTCCACTAGAGGACGCCATTGCTATCAGTGTAAACTAAGGCAAGCTTTGTTTTCCCCCCACCTGGTCAAATTGGTTCAAGCCAGGGAGAATTAACATCTTGCAGACTGGCAGCTTATACACATACAGAGCACAACATTAACTGTGTGTAACAAGATTATGGTTTGCCATGAAAAGGCTGACAGCCATGAAGGGGTTGATTAATACAAATCCTTTGTGCTTTTGGCTCATGTGGCTGATTCAGGTTTTGGGTATGGAGGACAAGTGTGGGACCTTTTATCATAGACTTAGGCGTGCATCGCTGACTTCTTTTGTATACCAAATTCATTGACTCTTGTACTGGCATGCTATAAATTTCATAATATGCAGCTATAGATTAATGCATGAATGATCACATGTAAGAATGTTTTGTGCTGGTTGTATTAACTGAAGTTAGTTCATTCAAATTTTTGAAATATCCTCAATTGCCAAAATTTCTCAAGCTTATTAAACTGCAAAATCTGACTTTGAAAGCATTTGTACTTATGAAATGGGAGCTTATTGAAGCCCTGCTCAGTTCAGAGGAAGAACAGTTGAAGTGGATTTGTCGCTGTAAATAAATAGAAAATCCCTGTTTCAAATGCAACATTTTTCACAGCCAGCAGACTAAACTACTCCTAAAATGTTACCAGTTATTGATTGTGGAATTTTAAAAGCAATTCCTGGCATATTTTTTAGATTTTGTCTGTAACTGAATGGGTCCTGTGTTTTTGGTGCAGAACATATCAGCTTGCTAAATGTGGAGAGTTCCTGAACATGGATTAGTGAAGGTGTGGTTTTTGAGAAACATTACTCCTTTTGAACACTTATAAAGGTCTGTACTTGTACCTATAGTTAATTAATTTCCCTGTGTTCCCTCCTACTTTTAATGTAAGAAAAGTCATAATTTACAGTAAAATAGAGTTATTCTGGACTCTATTTATTTATTCTTCCATTATTAATACTACTTTTGCTACATGGGACTGTTCCCAAATCCTATAGGCCTGATGACAATTCACATTAATTGTGAGAATGATATTCCGTGCTTAATAAAATACCAGTATTGGCCTTATATATCTGCAAACAAATATATGGGTCTAACCCAAATCTTAAACCTGAAATGACAATAAGCCCTGACAAACTAAAGAGCAGACTAAATTCAGATGACTGTTCATATGGCACATAATAGCTGCTTAGTCAACCCTATTTATTTATTTATTTATTTTTATTTATTCTTTTGCTTATTTGATGGTTGACTTTGGAAAACCATAGGAAAAATGGCAGACATAGAGCTTAAATGTGATAAAAATTCCAAGCCACATTTGAACGTAGAAAACTGTGTTCAAATGGTTTCCATCTGAGGCCACTGAGCTAGCAGGATGCCTGAAAAGCAATAACCCTCTCAGAGGATTAGAGCTGTAACTATTGTACAATCACCTTGCACTGTTCTTGAAATGTACTCTGGTCTGCTTTTGAGGATTAGGCTAACCTACACTAGCCTAAAACTGAAAACAATAATCTTTTCTAATGCAGCTTGTTTTGGCATTATGGACATAATAAAGTCGAACTTAAACCACTAATACAGCAAACACAAATAATTCACAATTATGTTGAGGTGAAAGTAAAAAGCATGAGACACCTGCCTATGGTGATAGAAATCATGTTGTACTGTAGTCATAACCAGGGAAATCGTGTAATATAGGGTGTAGTGTAATTCCATTGAAACTAGCCATCTGTCTTCTCAGCCTGAATCACATGGAATTATTATATCAATCTGATGGAGCCTACATTAAGGCTATATGAGGGTAGTGATTTTATGAAAACGTAGGCTAGATTATTTGGAGTTTTAACTTTGACCCTGAAACTCCGTAACAGTTTAGATTCGCGCTTTGAACTTAAATCTACACACCCATTTGTCACTACACTGACAACACACTGTTGACTTTGTCTTATTCAATGTTTATGTTTGCGTTCGCGTTCTGCCAGCCGACGTATTTTGTACCAACTGACGCCCCGTGACGTGGGACTCGTTTGACAAGAGGAGGACTGTTGTGGCAGAAATTAGCCTACAGTTTGTACAATATATCGTGTTTACTTAGTCTGAATAAACAAATTTCGGGGAGCTTGTAACCGGAGGAAAGAGTCTTTTAAAAAGGAGGAACCGGTAAGTGTTGCTACCAGCTAGCCGTCTCCACTGGCTTACATCGACTAGCACTGCTCAGCAAGCCAAAATAGCGGAGAGGAGCTTCAGTCAGTGCCTCTGTGGCTGTCACTGAGTCATTAGCCAGCTAGCTAGGAAGGCTATGCAAGACATAGATATGCAGTCCTATAAATTATAATCGATATGTCTTGCAGTGCGGTTGAGCTCAGGCCTTTGGCAAGTATAGCGGAAGGCGTTTATGATGCCATGTAATTGCATCTTAGTGGCTAACTACAGAGAAGGTGCAGTTGGGGTTTGCACAGGGAGCTTAGCTAGCTAGCAGGCTAGCTAGCCTAGGTTTGAGTTGGCTTGGCTGGTGGCTCTGAGCTCATCACACTGGTATCTAAGCTGCCTCCAGAATAGTAGCCTGCAGTGTTGATATGTGAGTATAAGTCTGATATTGTTGTCAGTTGATCAAGATAACACATGTCATTACAAGCTCAGGCAGCAGATAATTAGCCAGTCATAGTCAAGCTATGATTTTCCATTCTGCCTCTGTACTTACCACACCTTCACTATATCCAGCTACTGTAAAAGACATGAGTCCAACCTGTCTCTCACACATACTCAGCTGTTTAAGCAAGCATACGCTTATCAGTCAGAGGAGAGCTGTGCAGTGAAGTAAAACAGAATGAAGGATCTCTGGCTGGGTTATTCATAGTCCAGATGCAAAATATACAGTATGTTCAGGTGCTTTTCAGAATATGCAAGGATCACACACACAACCTGATACTGATCTTGAAACTGGAAAGGAGACAACCTCGTAAAGATGTCCCAGGCACACATAAGAGGTGAATAAGCAAATAGTAGAGTTGCGCAAATTGGATGTAGTAGGGTATATCAGGTCTCATGCACAGCTACTTACTAATACTAGCAGCCATCTGTAGCCTAGCGGTTAACCATAGCAGGTGTTTTCATTGGATTACAGATGTAGCTTCTTTGCTACACATTGGATTTGAAGTGTTTTAATTTGTCAATTTATACACAGTGTTTAGCACAGCTTTCAACTGGGAATTATCTTCCCCACAGGCTAGAAAAAGAATGAGAGGACAGTGTCGTCATGACAGCCAAACCGGGCATACATGTGAAGTACCCCAAATTCAGGCTTTTGGGACAACACTGACCACTCCTTGTTTTCCCGAATAGCTTGGAGATTAAAACAACCCAGTTCTGAATTCCTCTCAGTTTTGTTTTTTTGTTCCCCCAGAAGTGTATGGGCCAGGTGACTCCAGCCAGGCAGCATGAGCTCTAAGGGGGGTGGCACTGCCCTGACCCGACGTAACTACAGACTGGCTTCAGACACAGACAAACCCAAAGCCACAGGTAAGGGCTGATATGAGATTACATGTACAGGTATGATACACACACACACACACATTTAAAGTAGCCGTGACTTTTTTTCTGTGACTTTTTATTGACCTTTTGGTAGCCAGTGCACTACAATAACATCGACAGGTTTCTGGCACGGCTTATGGTAGCCTGTGATGGGCAGAAACATTAAAGTCACATTTTCACAACTGGGAATTATGTAAGTAAGCCAGTTGATCAGAACAGAGATCCAACAGAAATGCTAAGTGTGGTGTTAATTTATCTCAGTGCACATTAATGCTGCTTTGAAAGCCAGAAATTTCAGTACCTGGCAAAGTAATTGTTGAGTCACTGGAACTGATCAACAACCCCATCAACCCCTGGCAGATATGTTATGGTCATTTTGTGCTATGGGATGGTCAAAATTTTATTGCTTCTCAAAGTTATGAGAAGCATACAGCAATGGACATATTCCAGGCAAAAAACAAGATGCACAAACAGACAGACACATCTGAAAGAACAGAAAAAGGGCTGATACTAGATTTTGACCTGACATACAGGTGAGCTACAACTACAGACTAAGGCTAACTAGTATTGTGGGCATACAGCTCCCATGCATTTCTGTTGTATTTCATTGCCTGGACAGACTCTGGACAGTCAATTGATAATTGAAATTGTACTGCATTCTCTCTCCCTTTCTCTCAGGTATAGTGAATGAGAAGCTGCTGAGTGACTACCTTCACCATGTGTTCTCTTCAACCAAGCAGGGACCTGCACTGGCTTCCCTCAGGTAGCATACCAACACAGTCTTCAATCCTCTCTTTCACCTGCCTAGTCTGTCAGTAGCACTGCTTCAGTAGAGTCTTATCAGCGTGTTTGGTGATGTTGTGTAGTAGGTAAGTCCCTGTCTTTGGGTCTACTTGTCCCAGCGTGTCTAGGGTTGAATCTCATCTGATCAGAAGCTTCATTGCTTTGTCTCTCCTACACTGTGTCCCTCTCTGTTCCAGTGTCTTTCAGTAAGGAAACACATGTAGATAGGAGTGAATCAATCATTCTCCTTTAAAGCTGCACAAGACAAGGTTTTTATGAAAAATTATACCCGTCTCATGAGTCTAAATCACAAAGTGGGGCTGCAGTAGAGAAGAACCATGCTAATTGAGATGCTTTAGATTTGATCTGTTTGTCCAAATGAAAGTCTGCTGTCTGGTGTGGGCTATCCTCGATGAATTGAAAGTCGAGCTGCTAGACTCACCATCGTTAGATCTTTTGCCTCTTGTTCCGTTGGTATGTTTTTAAATAAAGCATCACAGACTGTCTTGGTTGGTACATTTGCATGCAGTGTGCAGTTTACTGATTATATTGCATGGTTTCTTCAGTTTTTTTCCAAATGGTTACCTCTTGCTGCCATTTGGAATTGCTAGTGTGCAAAGTTCCCTTGTGTAGCTCTAAAATAAATAAATAGTAAACAAGTAAATTTTTACAATAGAGTTATGCACTTTCTTGTGAGCCAATGAAGCCTGTATCATATTGTGTGCCTGTTGCGAGACCTTTTATGTTCACAATTCTACATTTCGTCAATCTGTCTTTGCTTCACTGGCTACCTGAGATTTTAATTAATAAATAGTTGATTAATAAGGTTCTACTGATCAAACCTATGTGTCTCCATTGATGGCTGGCCTGTTCTGGCCCTGCCTCCAGGCTTGTGCACTTTCATGTTAAAATGGGAATATGCTAAAGCCCGCGACTTAAAAAGTGACTTGTCTAAATTCAGCACCCATCTCCCACTGATCAAAAATCCCTTACTATCAACTTTCTATCACTTATGTCTTTTTTGACT
This sequence comes from Neoniphon sammara, assembly GCA_900302535.1. Lineage (NCBI taxonomy): Eukaryota > Metazoa > Chordata > Actinopteri > Holocentriformes > Holocentridae > Neoniphon > Neoniphon sammara. Next base: position 8,887 of record OMKZ01014851.1, on the reverse strand, counting down.
TTTGATTTGCCTAAGTTCCCTACACGCTCTCCATGCTTCTTACTGAGTTTTCTGTAATCAAAGTTATGGAGTATTTGTGGTTGCATACTATTATGGGAACAAATAATTTCGACATGTTTATTCAGTTTGATGTGAGCAGCAGTTGAGGCTGGGGACTCGGTGCGTGCCTTGTGTTGATGATGTCTTGAGCAATGCGTTTGAATCCTGGCTCAGTCACGAATGCCGACATGTTGACTGTGTGTGTTTGTTTGTGCATTTGTGTGTGTGTGAATGTGCACGTACACGGGTGTGAGACAGTGTTATACGATGACCTAGACTAGTGTTACAGTGCCCTAGAGCCACTGGCCCCTTTTCCTAAGCCAGGCAGACTCATGTTACCCCAAGCAGCTCTATACATAGACACACACACACACACACACACACACACACCCCTGTCTGTAGAGTTAGGGAGACCGTCAGTGTACAGGACCATCTCCATTTGATAAGGTTGCTGCCTTTCTCCCTTAAAAATCAAGAGCAGGACTGTCAAGAGCTTACAGTGAGGCTTAGGTGTTAACATTACAACAGGTTGGGTTTCACATGGGGATGGGGTTTAAATGGCTCTTGGAGGCTCCACAGAGCATACCTCAAGTGTAAAATAAGACTAGTGGTGTACGTTCACTGGTGTGTGTGTGTGTGTGTGTGTGTGTGTAGAAAAACATGGTAAAAAAAACCCACAGATGATCATAAATATATTAAATGGGACTCCTATAAATGAAATTGGCAGGGAAAACAATCTTCCATGTTCACTGTATTGTACTGCCCTGTATTGTGCTACGTGTTATTTTTGTTGTCATTCACTTTGATGAGGCTAACTATCATTTTGAGGTGCCTCTATATTCTGAAGTCTAGTTGGCTGGTCAGTGTTTCCCTTATATGTATTCAGCAGCAGTGCACCGCCGCTGCTAAAATTTCACATTGTACATAATAATCACGAGGAACGCAAACCACCTGCCCTTTGTCCACTGCATGCAGCTGACTGGAGCTAAAAGTGAGCAAATGAAACAGGAGACACACAGATACACACACACAGATACACATACAAACACATACATGCCCGCACACACTTCACTACAGCTAGAAAGAGCGTGCTGCTGTCTAATTTTTCAGCACGCCACGAGTGAATTTCTCAAGAAAACACAATGAAAATACACTAGCCTATAAAGTGGTCAAATCTGCATCCCGCGCCTCACAGCTCTTCTGATTTTCCTGCCCGTCTCCCACTGCTCTCCTGGAGTTTCAGTTCCCCTGATTTTCTCCCACAGTTTGGTGAAATTTCACATTTTTCCCATCTGCTGTATTTGTTGGAAACAGTATCATAGGAGGTAGCCTATGCCACTGAGGCTACTTAGTTTTGCTGTGGTGTAGTGTAGTATTGGTGTAGTGGTGTAGAAGTGAGTCAGTTTTAAGACAGTTGTTACATGTTTTGTTAAATATGTTTATATGTTAAATATGTTAATCTATTTCTATTTATGTTCAATTAAAATAGTGCACAGTCATTTTCTGTGTCGAGGCATTTCATTCTTTGACATTTATTACAACTACAGCCATCTGGGCCTCCAGAGCCCTTCTGTTGTCAAAAGCTCATGGTAAATTAACATGCACTTGACTACATGAACTTGAATAAACCTATTTCGAACTCACGTTTGTAAAGTAGTTTTAAATCATTCCTTCACCAGTATGTACAAATATGGGTCCCCGCGTTGTGTGCTCGTGGGTGTTTGCACAACAGCGCCGCTGCTGAAAAAAATCCTAGGGGAAACACTGCTGGTGACACAGGGAAAGTAGACATTAAGTTTTTGGATTTATCAGCCACTCTTATCCTAGTGTCCTGCTCTGCTTATACTTTGCCAGTCTTCTAAGGGTTGTTGTTCATCAGTCATCCCAGCATAAGATTACTGATCTACAGTCAGTTTTTATATAGTAGATACTTGATAGATGTAGGCCGTGATATGTAAAAGGGGCTAAACAGGGCAACACAAGAGGGGAGCATAATGACAGAAATCTCTGGAAACAGTTTTGAAGGAGGAGGAAGGAATCAGAAGGAATCTGAGAGAGTCTTGGCCTTTGCAGGTCAGTGTGTGAAAAGGATCAGATGTATTTGCAAGTGTGCTATTTATTACTTTATCACAGTGACCCCTGAACTCACCCCAGAACTAACCCAGATGGCCTGAGAGAATGTGAGCGTGTTGTTACTATGGGGTTAAACCCCTTAACATTCTCAAAGTAAATTTTGCATGAATTTAGAAAAGCAGCCTTGCTTTCAGATTTACAACTGTGGATTTTTGGAATTGGGTTTAAAATGGGTTTCATGGTGCTTACAATCATAAAACCCTCTCAGCCTGTAAACAACCATGTAAACTGACAGTTGGAATGAAAACATGAAAATGGCAAAAATTGGAGTCACAAGATTTTTTTCCTGTGACTGTATACAGGGTCCAGCTGCTGATCAGAGCTGGTCTATGATTATGAAGTTATGCAGCAGGAAAGCAGAAGTTAATGGGCAAAAGCTGGTTTTGCAAATAAACAGAGTAGTATTTACTAATGATTCTTTATTCCTCTAACTTGTGTAGTTGTCACATTTACTTACATTTCTTCTTGGCCTGATCATTAGGTTTTGTATTGTCATTATTCTCTGGAAGGAATAAATATTGACTCTAAAAAAATACACCTGAATCTTAATCAAATGCTGTGCAGTTTGAGATTACGGGTACAAAAGGAGCTGCTTGGGTAAAAAGAGGAAAGAAAAAGATTATGTTCATTATGCTCTATTATTTGCTGCCTCCCTTTTCTTCTTCCACTGCTTATCTCATTCTTCCTCTTCCTCCTCCTCCTCCTCTTCTTCTGCAGGAAACCTCTCGGCTTCCAAGATCTTGGGGCTCACTTGGAAAGGCTGCTGTCTGAGGGAGAATCCGCTGAGGAAACCAGAGGTACTCACACACTCGCACTTATATGCACGAGAACAGAGATGTGCAAACACACAATGGCACGCAGACAGTCAACACACTTTTTATGCCTTCAAATATTCTTCTCATTTCTTTCTTCACTTTCTTTGCTGTTGGTAATTGTTCAAAATTCCATCTGTTTTAGCAGATAATTACTCTCACCCCTAAGTAACCATCAGGGTTTATTTAGTAATTACATGTGATTGCGCACATATTCTAATCAGCCTCCCATTGAGAAGCAGCCGAGGTCTGGTGTTGCATATTAAGAGACTCTTGGTCACACCTTGGGAGGCAAATCAAATATTTCTACCTAGCTCCTCAAAAACAACCTGAGGCATGATTACGAGGCGGTGGTGAGTGAACGTGAATGTGTTGGTGGAGCTCGGCATTCTACATGTTCCTTCAAAATAGCATAGAAGTTGTTATGACCACGAATCACAACCCAAAATGGGTCATAGCCTCGGTTCTAGTTGGAGCACGATGTGACATGAGCACTTCACATTTGCTATTATTGATTGGAGGGTAGACTGTATTTACATACATTACTTCAGGTGTGGTGGTGTGATTTTATGAATCTCTGCAGTAAAGAAAACACTCCCGCTTTTTATTCTCTGAAGTATTTATTCGGTTGTACAAGCATTCAGTTTATGACATAATACATCAGTTTTACATGAGGCAAAGTTTTTTCAGTGCTGAATGATGATGGTGAGATTATTTATATTGATTACACTACGGTGGGTGTGTGTTTCTGGTTGTCTTATATTCTCATACTGTTATCGCTGTTGACCCTCTGTTGAAGGCTGCTGTAACTTCTCCCGGGCATTTATGCAAACTTTAGTTTGTGTGACAAAGTGAAGAGGGAAAAAACTTTCTCTTATTTATTTATTTGTTTAATCAGTCACCTTCAGCCAATAACATTTAGGCCCAGACAGCTGTCCTGAGTGTCTTCCCCTGACACAGCCATACGTCCATCTGTCACAGCGATAGCTAACTGCTCCCTTGGCAATACAAACTGAAAGACTGAACATGCACAGAGAACAGCCTCTAGAATCGTAGTAGCACCTAACAGTGATATCTTTGTGTTTCTGCAGATCAGCCTATTGAAGGTCGTTTGGGCCCTCAGACCGTAGTTCTGGATCACACCAGTGGCTTCGAAGGACTTCTCTTTGTAGACGATGACCTTCTAGGGGTGAGCATAACTAATAAACAGACATTTTCCTTGGTGGCATTTTTGCAGACATATGGACACCTTACATATTTACAGCGACACCCAGTACAAGGACAAGAGGATCTCCTGTAATACAACATACAACACAGCAAACTACATATATCTATCTGTAATTTGCATGTGATTACTGATCTCTTGGACTGTCAGCAAGGTCCATCTGGCTATTGTATGTTGTCATAATATGACATAATGTAAGAAGACAATCACCATCATACCCATAAGCACAGTAGCGTTCCTGTTCCCTTATTCGCTCTCCTCTCTTTTTCCCATTTCAGTGGAATGACAGCTGCTCTGTGAGCCTTCAAGCATAGCAAATGTAGAGTTTTGGCTCTGTGTTGTGGAATGCATCTTGTAGCTCAGCGACAGGTGACATGCTTTGTTTTTATTTTAACTTTCAGGTCATCGGCCACAGCAACTTCAGCTCCATCAGAGCCACTACATGTGTGTATAAAGGTAAATGCCTCCTCTGTATGTCAGTAGGACTATCCTACTATCACGACAACACATGAACTGCATGTTCTATAACAGAGCTCAGAACAAAGCAAAAATGATGTTTTTAGATGGTAATTGTCATCATGTGTTTGCTTGCATTTTGTACATTCTTCCCTCTGAGCTATCAAGTGATGGCTCAGGGTCTAAGATGTTATACCATGTGATGACCTTGTGCTTAACTCTCATTGTTGTGCTGTTATGTTGAGTGAAGTTCTTTATGTCTAAGAATCATCCCTCTGTCCATGTCTTAGAAGTCCGATATATCGAGGGAAACAGGCCTATCAGGTTGTTCTTTCTAATAAATTGTTGTCAAATCAGTTGTATAGGTACAGGCTAACCTGATTGGAATATAGCAAAACAGTATTTCATTGCATTCTTCACACTGTATGCATTTGTGAGTGCAATAATACAGGAAAGTAATTTCCATATAAAACAAGTGTTGTCTCAATGTTTAGAATGAATGATAGTTATGATAAATTATCCAGTGGAAACCCTTTTTTGTGTTGTGCTCTGTTTTGGTTCTCTCTCCAGGGAAATGGGCATACGAGGTACTTATCTCCTCTCAGGGGCTGATGCAGATAGGATGGTGTACCCTCAACTGTCGCTTCAACCAGGAGGTACACACACACACACACACACGGATGCAGTAGGGTGCAAATACAGACTATTCTCGTTTTCAAATCTGTTCGTTTTTTTGTTGAATTGTTCAATAATCTATCAAACAATTGTACAACAAAGAGACATTTCAAAATATTACAAATCAATCTACATTGTAGGATTTATTCTTATTAATAATAGTCTCAATTTCATGAACAGCACCTCTCTTATCCTATGTTTCCATTTTCCACCCCAGGAGGGTGTGGGCGACACTCCTGACTCGTATGCCTACGATGGGAACAGAGTGCGCAAGTGGAACGTGACGACCACTAACTACGGCAAGGTGAAAAAGAATACAGCTGTTGATTTCTAAAATAAGGTCTGAGAGTATCTTACTGTATTTCACTGAACAGTTATAACAAGGACATTGATTTTTTTTATGGATTATTATATGCTTCATTAGAAACTACTGCTTGAGGAGGTTTCAAAATGGAGCCATATATCGGTATTCATATGCCTTTTTTGTCTTATTATATTAACATGGCTAATGCGCAGTGCATTATTTTTTGTTCTTAGTCGTGGGCAGCTGGAGATATTGTCAGCTGCCTGATAGACCTGGATGAGGGAACCATAACGTTCTGCTTGTAAGTCAAACTAACACCACCTCACTTGCACTACAGAATACTTGCCTTTCATTTCATCTTGTATTTGTCCTGTTTGTTCTCTGTCTCGTTTGACATCTACCCAGCAGCCAACCTGTTCCTGATCACTTTTTTCACCAGTTGGACTGGTTGGCAGAAATGTTTGATCAAATGTGCTGATGTTCTGTTTTGCGTGTCTTCAGGAATGGCCAGTCTCTGGGCACAGCCTTCACTAACATTAAGATGGGTCCAGGCATAGCCTACTTCCCTGCCATCAGCCTCTCCTTCAAAGAGTCAGTGGCCTTCAACTTCGGCAGCAGACCCCTCAGATATCTTTTTAACCCAACAGGATGTATACAAACAAACAACTTATATTCATCTATGTTTATTAAGGAGTGGGGTTTTTTTTGTTATACGAAGGGCTCAGAAAAAAAAAGTATTGCATTACTCAGTACTCTTAATTTCTACAGTCTTTGTCCTTAACCTGTGTGTGATTCACATACCCTGTGGAGGGCTACCTGCCCCTCCAAAACCCCCCCACTGCCGACCTGGCGAAAGCGCACAAACTGCTGGGCTACATCAAGACTGTTCTCTCCACCGGTATAGACACACAGGTAAGAAGCCAGGTTTCATACAATCCTGGAAGAACCTGGAAAAATGATTACATTTGTCAAAGTCTGGAAAACCTTTGGAAAATGGTACATCTCAAACTGTTATGGAACTGTGGAATTTGCTCATAATCCTTTTTTTTTTTTGTATCAAATGTTTTCAGACAGCCTGGCAGAGATGTTTGATTTCATTAATTAATGCCAAGCTTCTGACGGTAATGGGGGTGCAACAAAATAATCGTATTAAACAGCTGTGTAATTTTGGATTAAACTAATTGTTATGCTATCAAATTTCTTCCTTGTCAGCCAAGCGTAAAATGATAAGTTGTTTGCGGAGGAGGTCTCTTCTTTGAAGCTCTTTGCTGAGCAAATTGTTGTCTGTGTTTTTATCCCTGTTCCCATCTGTCCCAGCATTTTTAAGCCAACAGTTCTCTCTCTCTTCATGTTGAAATATACATTATACAAATATAATTACCTAGGTATTTTCAAAGGAAAACCAGTCCTTTAAGCCTCATGGAACACCATCTATAGGCCCCCAACTCATCCCGTGTCTGCCCATCCTTCCTTTCATTATTTCAAATAAGCTTTTCTAAGCTTCTATCTATAAGCTTCTATCCTTGTGTATGCTGCAGGAGGAGAGGTTGGTAGAGAAAGACTGCTCCTCTTGGAGGCTCCATGGAGAACCCACTGTCCTGATCACCCTGGCTCACATCTTTAACCACTTTGCTCCCCTCATGGTGAGAAGACAAGTCCTTGAATGTGTATGCGTTTGTTTTAGCATACTGCCTGTTCACCTGTCTGTTGGCATGTTCAAATGGCTACCATGTAAAATGTAACATGTTTTATTGTAGGGCAGACTAAGGTTATATTTTAATGTATTGTTTGTATAAATAATTGACAATATTATATTATGATTTGTCCTGAGGCAATGGTATTAGCATTTCTTTACAGCATCTACATCCCTGGTATAGTGTTAGATTTTAATGTACCCCACTTGTAGAGTTGACAGTGTTACATTTTAATGTGTCCCCAGTGTAAAGTGTACCTAGTAGAAGATGTGCTGATGAGCTTCCTGTTGGGGATTCTGGAGGGAGGAGGTTCGGTGGACGAACACCCCCTCATACAACAGCTACTGGACCTCTTCTGGCTGCTAATGGAGGTGCGGACACGCACACGCACACACACACACACTCATACACACACAAAGAGTTCAAAAATGTATGCACACCACCAACAAGAGGCACAAGTACATAAACAATGAGGTGTCAGTCAGAAGATTGATAGATAGATAGATAGATAGATAGATAGGTACTTTATTGATCCCGAGGGAAATTCAAGTATTGTGATTGTGATTGTGATTGTGATTAATTTGTCAGTTACACATGCATGTTTATGCGTGGCAGGCAAAATGACAGACAAACATGACAGGCGCTGACATACTGCACTCATGCCCCTCAAATGTGCAATCATCAGTTTTCTCATAGTTTAAAGGTGCATTATGCAAAATTGCCAAGGTCTAATTTAAGTGAGACCCTTTAGACTCAGGTGACAAAAAAATGTGGAATAAGCACGTAATTCTCAGTGAGTCAGGCCAGTGATGAAAAGGATGTAGACTCAACCATCAAATCACTTGCTTATTCCACATTTTTGCTCAGTGGAGTCTAAAGGTATTCACTTAATTTGACCCATGATAATTTTGCATAGTCCACCTATAAGAATCTTTTTATATCATCTGTGTCCTTGTCTTTGTCTACATCTCTCCTTTATGACTGAAGTGGGTTTAACAGCCAAGATAAATCAATAAAAGATCATATCTCTCAGCTGGATTTAACTGCTCAGTCTGTTTCAGGTATAGAAAGAACGGCCAGCCTTAATGTTTTAGAAATTCAGTGCACGCAGTAACTGCCTGTGGCCATCTGTCTCTGTTCTCAACAGGATTACGAGGTGAACGAGTGCCTGAAGCAGCTGATGATGTCATTGCTGAGGGCCTACCGCTTCTCCCCCATCATCCCTGACCTGGGCTTCCAGGTAGGACTGGGGTCTGCCCCGCCCGGCTGGCTCCTAGTGAGCTTAGAGCCACAGCCCGAGCCCTGGGTCCCAAGCCTGTCTACTGGCTTGGGCCCTGACTCACAGCAGTCACATAAGACTCAGCAAGAGTCAGAGACTGTGAGTAGTAGTTGTCCTGGATACACACAGGTTAGTCAGGTGATGGCGCGTTCCGTTACGTGATGATGTCATGCCATGTCCCTACAGTTAACCCATGTGAGTCCTGCTGTGTGTTGCCAGCTCTGAAATACAGGGCTGAATTTAAATCCTTGAGGGAGGCTTAAGTAAGTG
>OMKZ01014849.1:18477-28809 GCA_900302535.1 Neoniphon sammara | reverse complement strand
AAATAAAGGCTGTGACAGACTTGCTTGGAAAGTAGAATAGAATAGAATATTGTATTTTCTTTATTATCTCCTGTATTTTCCTCACAGTCACTGCAGGTCTCATGAGCACCCTACAGCACCAAGAGGTTTTACCCAGGGTGCTGCAGGTTTGGGTGTGACTTTGGGACCTACAATTTGGCTGCAAAGTACTTGGATTATGATGCAAGTGGTGTTTGAGGAAATATGAAGGGCATGTTATTCTATCATAATTATTATTCTTTTTAATTTTTTTTTTTTTTTTAGAGCTGTAAAAACATGGCCCAGTAAACTTCAATAGGCTGAGATCAGTTTACAGGGGCTGACTCTCTGCTTGTTGGTGGTCCTACAAACTTCCTGGGACTTTCGACCGACACACCATCAGAACTGGTATGTTTTAATTAGCCTTTGTCCGTCTCACCCACAGTGAGATTAAATATCATAGACGGGGGTCCCAAGATACAACAAGAGCCCCTGGGCCAACAGTGAATGACCACAATACACATACACAACGCCCACAGAATCTGCAATTATCCAAAAACATGTGCAATTGTACACTCTTACACACACACACACACACACACACACATACAAACACCCCTCTAGGGGCAAGATCAAATAACATGCAGCAAAATTGAAATTCCAGAGCTACAATGGGACAGAAAGGAGGCGGGGTGGGGGGAGTGGGGGTCTCTTTTCATGAGGACACATACACACTTATACAGCTACACACACACATGCACATACAGTATGTACACAATCATGTAACATAAGCACTGGCACCTGTCTTCACCCTGTGTCCCATATAGTTACAGTTACATAATATTTCACTTTTTTAATCATATATACTATCACTATCACTATATCACTATATATCTTTGAATCTTTGAAAAGCAATATAGAAATAAAATGCATTATTATTATTGTAAAAACAACGGCAACAGCTTTCTCTTAGAGGAAGCACAAACACATTTCCCTCACTACACCTCAAGTCAATCATTCGACTTTCATTCACCCCAATTCAAACCCTGAACTCTCTTTTTGAAGTTCATGAACAGACAGTTTTCACGTCTTTCAAGTGAAAATGACAAAAAGCTTTCATCGGTTTCTAATATGTCTCCAACCTGTGTGCGAACGTATTTGTGTGCGTACATCAGACAGAACGGTGGACTGTTTTTGTCTGCTTTGTGGACATTTACTAGGTTATTAATTTAGCGCTTGACTATATAAAACACCGCAAACCCACAACCCCCCAAACCACTCTTCATAACCACTACAAAGGCCGCATAGAGAACAGGCAGCAGAGCATGACTGAGCAAGCCCTGAGAGAGAGAGAGAGAGAGAGAGAGAGAGAGAGAGGATGGAGGAAGAGGGGGGAGAGTGATTGAAAGAGACTCAAAGTGTGAGAACCAGTGGAGAGCGAGTGAAAGAGATAAAGAGAAAAAGAAACAGAGTGAGAGTGACACACAGAGATGAAGTAGCTGGTTTTGTGAAGAGTTGGTTTGGAGAGCCGTATTAGCTGAGGTAATGATGCATATACTGCTCTCTGCTCCCTCCCGTCCACAACTGCTTACACTCAACCACACACACACACACACACACACACACACACAAACTGCCTACTCTCCCTCTATCTCTCTTACCCACCGTCTCAAACAAGTACACACTCTCGCACCGTCTCTATCACTAATAAAAACGTCCCAAAAAGGGACAGCAGCTCCTAAGAATAGACTGTCACAACCTGTTGACAGAGGCAATATGTTGAAATATGCCAAGCTATTTTAATCAATACAAATAGCACTATACATTAAAAAAGTGGTGTCTATTCTTGTGTACCTCATGTCCCAGTCCTTATTTTGAACTTCTAATTTATATAGAGCTTCTTCACTGGAAAAGCACCTTGTTCCCTCACTGCTGCTGCCAGCATGTTTATATGCACACTGACATATTCTCACCAATGTCTGTACAGTCTCTCTCTCTCTCTCTCTCTCTCTCCCTCCCTCTCCGAAAGACACTCTTGCACCCTTTCTCTCTCATTAACACACACACTCCATTCCAGGTGATTTAATGAAGAGAAAAAAGCACTGCATCACCCACAGAGGGCTGTTGGAAATCTGACTTCACACTGGCTAACTCTGGCAGTGGAACAAGATGCAACGTATGTGAATGTGTGAGTGGAAGAGATAGTTTAGGTGAGTGATTGGCAGGGTGAGCTGTCATGGGAATACACATGGCTACTCTGTCAGGGTGTGATTTGTTTACAACGTCCAGCAGTGATGACAGATTAGGCAGATGCCAAGAAGCTGTCTGTTTTCAGAAAGAATACAGTTATGATGAGCTACTCAACAGGAAATGCAGCTCTTGATGTCTGTGGAGTTTGGAACAGACATGAATCATCTGTGTAAGCCCTCTTAGGTTACAAGTGATCAGACTAATTACAGAAAAGACTTCTCAGTTACTTGAATGAGCATGTACAGCAATTGATTTTGTAAATACATTAACTGGGCTGTAATCAAACTATGAGTTGCAAAAAGATTCAGCTGACAGTCTTTCTCTTTCTTCCTCAGTGAACCAGTCAGACTCCTGGCCAATGAACAAGCCAGTCACACACAGGTGTTTGTGCTTGAGGCACTTTCCAGAAGTGGTTTATACAGCAATGTTTTGGCAAAGGGACATTGGTCTGGGACGTGCTGAACATACGAATGGAGGGTCATAACTTGGATTACACTGCACGAAGAGTTTGAGAATTTTAAAGGATGTCCTCTTATCTTTTTTGCTGCTGTTTATCAAAGGCACCAATCACTTCCATTCAACCAGAAATGCCTGCAGTGTTTGGAACGGTCATTCTCTGTGGAGCATGCAATTAAAAACTTTCATCCCACTTTCATCAGACATCCAACTGAGGGTGAGTAAATGATACAAAATATATCGTTTTTGGGTGAGGGATTCCTTGGTGCATTTTCTCTGAGGACTGTAAAAAATGTCCTCACCAATGAAATATAACCAGTGATGAGTGCTGCACCTTGCAAGGACAGTTACACCTGATGTCAGACTCTTTCACACACTCTCTCTCTCTCTGTCTCTGTACCTGGTATGGGCAGGGGATGTGGTAACGCCTACAGTTCTCTTCCACCCAGGTTATCTCCCACACTCTCCGGTAGGCATGCTCGTACAGGTAGCACCCAATCACAGTCAGCAATGGGACCAGGTAGAGCACCGAGAACACACCGATTCGGATCATAAACTTGACCAGTTTGGTCTGGTTCTCCTTCTCCAGAGGGATTTCCATGCGTACCCGGTTCAGAGCCACAATGCCCACTAACAGGAGGGAGACGCCCACCTGAGTAGGGAGTGGGTCAGACAGAAAAGAGAGAAGATAAGACTCAGTGACAGATTAAAAAGTACTGTTAATCTTAATTTTGTTAGCTGTTAGGCAGAAAACTGACCATCATCCATCCATCCATCCATTACTGATCCACCCACTCATCTCATCATCGATCCAGCCAACAATCCACACACTCATGACTTCATCCTCCCACCCAAACAACGATCCACCTATCCATTAATCCATCAAGCCACCCACTCTCATACCCATACATCCTCTTATCTATCCATCTACACATTCATCTATCCACCCACTCATCCGTCCTCTTTGACAGGACTCACCGCCACGTTGAGGCAGAGCGGTGCCAGGACAAACCACCTCAGGGCGTCTATGTCATACAGCCCTATGAAACACACTCCACTGATCCCATCTCCTTCGATTTTGTTCAGGGCCAAAAGAGTGACAGTCAGGGCCCCTGGGAGCCCCCAGGCACAGGCATGGAAGAGGAGGGCTTTCTTCTCAATGGCCTCGCTGCCCCATTTTGGAACAGCAGCCAGGAACCACGTAATTGTCAGTATGACCCACCAGACACTGCCGGCCATGGTGAAGAAATACAGGACCATGAAGAACAGGGTACATGCCTGGAAGACAATGGGAGCAGAGGAATAACCTTGGATGAATCGATCACGTGGGTTGATAAAAAGGATTGAAGATTTTCACTCAATTAACTGTCTGGGCTTTTCATAGGACAGTTTGCAGTTGTGACAGCTAAAGGAGATGCATTTTGACATTGTAAAAGCTTTGTCTACATTTATAATAAATGTAAATACTGTCATGAAACATACATGTATTTCAAGCTGTCACAGGTAAGAGTTAGGGTTAAGCTTCAAAATGCTTTCTTTGCATTTATGCCAAATTCTTTAAAGATCAAGTACACCCCAAATTTAGACGATCAGATGAATTCTTAAAACACAATTTCTTAGATGAATCATTTTATTTCCATTGTTAAAACAATTGCTAACAGGTTCTGGACTTCTTAAAAATGGTGAACCATCCCTTTAAGACGTGTAATTTTAGTGCAGCTATTCTAGATGTTAATGAACTGAGTCCTAACCTTGTTGTGAGAACCCTGTGTTATGGTTGAAGCCCGGAACTGGGCGGGGCTGACCGCATTACACGCCACCCTGTCCTCCAATAGGAATCCCAGAAAGAACACCAGCGACACCATGACATAACACACAGCGTAGAAGATGATTGGTCGCTCAGGGTATCGGAACCTGGTGGAAATCAAAAATTGCGGACATTAGAAAGAAGTTTATTTTACCTTTCTTTTTAAACAATTTCTAGTATTTATGCTCAAGGCTTTTGGAAATACCTCTTTCTTCTAGTTGTATATGCTGTCTGTTTTGTCAGTTCTTACATAAAGTGCAATATTTAACAACAGTTAATAAGACTTAAGCTACTACTCTACATAATCATCCTCAAAATCATCCTCTCTGAGTTATGAGACAAAGGCAACATCAATTCATTCGAACCTGGTAACATCAATGAGGAACGTCAGGAAGGTGAAGAGCGTGGCAGACAGACAGACGATGGAGACGACTCCGATGAAGTAGCGGGCGAAGGTCAGCTCCTGCCGGCTAAAATACATGGAGGGACATGGGGCAGAGCAGTCCCTCCTGCCCATAAAGGTGTAGCCCAGCTCAGGGTCAATTTTGAGCTCCCTGGGGCACCAGAAGCCATAATCCCTCTGGACAGTCAGAGACGACTGGTCAGTGGGGTCAGAGGCTGTTATCAGGTCCTCCAGACGAGGATAGGCCTCGTCACAGTCTGGGAACCTGGAGGAGAGAAGAACTAAGTCAGATCATAACCAAGTCATTTGCCTGCACAATGTTATTGGGAACATTCAGGGTCAGGCCTATAGGAGAGAGAGAGCTGAAAAGGAGCTGCATCAATGGACAGTGTTGAGGAGGGGAGAGCGACAAGTGACAGAGAGAAGCGGCAGGATGCTTATGATGTGGTTTGACATTTGGAGTTGGCACTGCTTGGCTTGGACTCCGAGTCAGTTAATGCTCTGGTCCGGAGCATTAACTGTAGTGGCTAGGGTATTAGCTTATCCACACAATGTAAAATGCCACTGCTGAACCTCTCACTGTCTGCACTTTAGTGATGGGCATTAATCTGCTTCAGTTACTCACCAGACAGTGTTCGAAAGACTTTTCTCCAGAGTGGCAGTGGCCTCTATTCTCAAAGTTTTGTTTAAAGAACACATTTTAACATGAACTTGACTTTCAGAGTCAAGTTTCTCATGACTGAAATATTTGGTATGGATAGACTAATGGGCTAACCACTGTGGATAACACCTTGTACCTGGGTGAATATACTCAAAATACTTCAACTGATTCAATTACCTCAGACACCAACAGTCTCAAAAGTGGAAACACTTGCAAGAGGATTTTTTTTTCTTTTCAAGTACTGAATAATTTTATTCAAAATATAACATATAATAAACATGCACCTGCTGCACTCCATCTCATCTGGCCAGGCAACTCCAAATATCTCCATGAGTTTATGACAGTCCTCCTTGGCACGCTCGCACAGGGCTCGGCACGGCATGGACACCCGGCCGTATTCGGTGCACACCGGGGCATACAGGGCGCACAGGAACATCCTCAGCTCCGCACTGCACACCAGGTTTACCATGGGGTGGAACGGCTGGGGAGAGGGAAGGGGAGAGATGAGTTGTTCAGTGAAACTTTGCCAATAAAGCTCTTTGAGTTGAGCAGAACACTGAGTGAGAAAGCAAAAGAAATGGAAATTAAATAAGTGTTAAGTGGAGTAAAGAGAGCGAGAGAGAGTGGGGAAGAGTGGGAGAGCAGTAGAGGAGAAATGGAGAGAAAAAAGTTTGCCAGGTCAATACAATGTGTATTACATACACACCGTAATGATGTTAATGGTCTCTTGAAAATAAACCCACACACAATTCCCTGTGCTATATTTTAATATTAATGGGACCAGCTTGACAAGGTCATTATTAAAGCTGTCATGCCTGAGGGAAAGTATGTGCATGATGATATGCAGGTCCAAACTCACTAATACACATAAACACACACACACTCAACACCAAGTTAATTGCCGTCCGTGGCACATATGCAGAGGCTCATATTTAACCTGAAATAGCCATCAAAGAGGAGGATGAGAACGAGAGGGGACAAGTGTGAACACTAAACTCATATGCTGTGACTTCTACCACTCAGTATCCCATCAATATTTAGAAGCCTATGAAATATGTAAGGCAGCAATCACATTACCAAAACATCCCTTTGAAGTAGGGCACAGCAAAGACAGACCTCTAAAGGTTGAGCCAGAGCCATGTGTCAATATACTGGACAAACAGAAGGCACAGCCACACACACTGAAGATATTTTCTGTGCTTTGTAGTGGGGAGTCTAAAGGTTAGAGCATCAGGCTTGTGACCTGAGCTCAAACCCCTAGAAAGGTTTGGGAGAATGTGGATAATTGAACTGGATAAGTTGTGCTCCCTCCTTTCCTACAAACACCTCAAGAAAAACTGTTGTTTTTATTTTTATTATTTTTTCTAATCCTGGTGACATCTTTGGTGATAAATGTGACATTTCTGCACTGTATATCTCAGAGATCATTTAGCAGTCAAACAGTCTAGGTAGTGCCGTGATCTTTTCCCTTCGACTCGATGAAGTTTCTGTACTAAACTGTCTATTCTTTATCTGTTCAGTCATGGTAGCCATCGTTGCTTGGGTAAACTACTGAATTCTTCTTCTAAACCACAAAATTAATCAGTCAAGTTGTGTGTGTGTTGCCATGGACATAAAACACATCACTTTTTGTATGTCACAGGGTATTTCCTGGGAAATACCTGCCTGACATTTTTAACTGTTAAAACAATGAAAAAATGTTCATCAGCAGGGTAGAATTTGAATCACTGTTTCTTTATTTCAGCTGGTGATATAGAGTATCAAAAGGGACATTTATTTATATGAAAAAAATGCTGCAGATCAAAGCTGAACTGCTGCAGATGAGCTGCTCTGTAGCATCAAGAGGAAACTAGCTCTACGCAGCTGTAAATATTTGACCGTGAAGCAAGGTGTTGCTAAAAATGCCCAGTCGACCTGATCTGAGTAAGAAATGGGATTAAAAATGCACTTTAGTTCACTGCACGTAGCATGACCTTTTAATGTCTGTGTTTGGATGTGCAGTGTGCATGTTTAATTTACCATCCCCTCCTTTTGTGAATAAAAACTGGCAAACATTCATGCCTTGGTATTACTACAAGGCTGAGGCACAAATATTTCTCTTGGGAGCCACAAATCACCTCCACAGACCACTTACAGAACCTACAGATACCAGTGGGGCCATGGTCCAGAGGAAATTTCATGGCATTTATGCTCTATTAAATAGTTTACAAAGAAGAGAGAAAAGAAAGATTGGACAGAGGGTGACATGAAGCCATAAACTGGACTCAACTTGCCAGACACCACTAAATCATCAAGGGACCCTGATCACAAACACAATGTCCTGTCTTAAATTCAGAGGTTTAAACCAGACATCAGAGTTCTTGAGAAAATGTTTTTTTTTTATCACCCTGTATCTGTTATGCAAAGTCTGTGACAGAGAGGATGTCAGAGGAAGTACAATATCAAATCAGCTTTCAAATGTTCACACTTGTGCTTTGTCTGGAGATTCAGAATAATTTCTAACATCAAACAACATCAACAGCCCTTATGGAAAGACCTACGGATGACTGGTGCTTTCCACAAGATATGTATTAGTGAGAGCATGAGAGGAGCTGCTGCCTGCATGCATAATGTGACTGAGGACTCATATAAACCTGTCAGGGAGAGACATGAGAGAAATTAAAGAGAGAAATGGAAAGGGGGGGAAACAGAGAGAGAGTTGCCCTTTTGAGTGGATTCTTACACTTCATTTGTTCTCCACAGAATAATGATGACAGCACTGGAGGTTGAAACTCTGCCTGTCCTCTCTCTCTCTCTCTCTCTCTCTCTCTCTCTGTAGTTGCATGTCGAGACCAATAACTGTGTTGTTTAGACATGCAAGGCATAATGAGAGATGGTTTTCCGGACAGCCTCAGGGTGTTTTCTAGCTTGTAGAAAGATTCGGTGCTAATGACATTAGTGGTGTGAGTATCAGAAGCTGTGGTGAATCAATGAGTCAACAACCTCCATATAGCAAGCAGGGCTTTGCTATATGGAGTCGAGAACAATTTATTAGGAACATAATTAATACTTTACTAATACTTTTGGCATGTTCCAGAGCCAAATGTGTGTGTGTGTGTGTGTGTGTGTGTGACGTGTGGTGTCTTGGTGTCTGAGACATTGCTGCATGAAGCTTGGTAGTGCTGTAGTGGGCTATTTTTACCTGGCAGACCAGTGCAGGTCCCCCAGATCAGTCACACTCTAAGGTGGGATAGCTTAGCTCTCCCACCATAACTGCTCCCCTACAGGCCTGAAGTAAGAAGTACAGTTTAAAGTCACTCCAGTTCACAGCAGCTCCTCTCTTACTCTTAACAGTTGTTATAGTGCTGGAAAATTATTGAAGCAATAAATATGCTTTTACTGCAAAGGAAAAGTTTTTTTTCCCAGTCTAGAACACTACCCAGTAACACAGAATAAGGCTATTTTACGCTCTACAAGCAGAGGCATTAAGCCCCAACTGGGGGGGTTACTCGCCTGTGAAAGTACAAACTGCTAAGAACTTTATTTTGATTGCAGATTTAAAGATTTATTAAAACACTGCTCAAACTATAATCAAATGTGTTTTAATAATAAAGAATAAGTAAAATAAAAGTTTACAAATCATTTAGAAGGAGAGAAAGATGAGGTTTTGACCACCTAATGTGTATCCCTAAAACAAACCAAAAAAAGGTCTGGGAGGAGTGAAGCAGAGAAAGAATTCAAAGGCTTAAAGTGGCCCCCAAATTCTTTGCAGAGTCTTCAGCGTAGGATCAACTGCCAAGAGCAGCCGTAGTGTTCTCTGGACAAACTCCCCAAAAACTGGCAAAATGTTGCCTCTTTTATACTTGTCTTTCTCTTTCTTTATGATTATTTATGGGGCATCTCTGCTTTATTGGGTAGTTATAGTGGAGAGAGGCAGGAAACAGGCAGAGAGAGAGGGGATGACAGGCAGCAAAGGGCGGAATCGAACCCACACCTCCATCACCACCAGAGCTCAGAGTGTGGCAGATGGACGAATGGATGGAGCCTGATCCATACTCCGTTTCACAACCTTTGATTGTGGAGGGGACAATAATGTAAGAACCTGAGTCAACAAATGACACCGTTAAAGTAGGTGAATTGTTCAGGCTCACACCCCAAACAAATGTTGTGATGACTCGATTCCACATGATTGCTGCTTTTGTCCAACACATACGATGCTTTAATGATGTGCTTATAGTAACGTGGGTGCTATTAACATGATGTGCATTGTGTTGCCCAGCCTACACTCAGTGACGTGTAGAAAATGACACGCATCTATTCAGCTATTCAGAAGTGTATATTTGGCTACGCTAAAGCTGAGCGACACAGAGAACCGTAGCGTGACTGAAGTGAATAGAGACGAGAGCAGTGAAATAAAACACTGAGCATGACCGCCCACCACACTGTAATGTGTGTGTGTGTGTGAGTGTGTGTGTAACAAAAACACCGCACTTAGTTTAATTGCCCAACTACACAAGCTGTGGGTCTATGGACTGTATGCTTACAAATACCCATGTGTCCATGAATATGTATGTGTGTGTGTGTGTGTGTGTGTGTGCGTGTGTATGTGAGATCTGGCTCTGTGAGTGTGTTTTGATCGTTCTCAATTTGTGTGTTCTAGATCTTCACAGTGGTGAAACGTCCCACCAGTAAATGGGTGCAGTGGTGCATGAGCTCTCTGACATAGTTTTGAGTCAGACACACACACACACACGCACATGCATGTATGCACACACGCGC
>OMKZ01014849.1:6465-16904 GCA_900302535.1 Neoniphon sammara | reverse complement strand
ACTGTGTCCCACTGCCCAGCAGAATGGCCCCTTTCTACATGTCTCCTGATACCAGTGTGTGTGTGTGTGTATGTGTGTGTGTGTGAGAGAGACATGTCTTCCATTTTGTGTCCCCATTTCTCCTAATTTCTCTCTTGTATGAGAGTGAGTGTGTGTGTGTGTGTGTGTGTGTGTGTGCATGTAAGCGAGTGTGCAGATATGTGTGTGCAATTATTCTGACAGTCAGAGCAATTGCCCCCTCCCATCTCCCACCACAAAGAGAATATTGATATTAAGTGGCCTAACTGTGCCACCCAGTGAGAGAGGAGGGGGGAGGCAATCACTTCTCCATAGACTGAATTGTTTGGCACTTTGTAGTCAGTTGGTCATGGAAGAGCGGAGAAATGAAAGTGGGAAAGCCTGGGAACCCGGCCCGAGGGCAAGGACAAGTGAGAGATGGACGGATGAAGAAAAAAGAGAGAGGGATGGAGAGCAGAGGAGAGGATAAGGAGCGCCGAGGAAATGTAGCGCACCAGCTTCCTGCAATCCACTTGTGTCTCTCTTTCCCCTCTCCTCCCTCCCTGTGTAGTGCTCTACATCCAGTTAATACCACAGAAGATTTGCCCCTAATTACTATGGACAATGGCTGGACTGTGGATGGGAAGACAGATTGGCCAGGGAGAATGCCAGCTTGCTCTGAAGATGAGTACTGGAAAGTAGCCAATTACAGCTAAAAATACTGTGATACTGCACAATGGGATGTTGCTTGCAATATGTCTTTGAGGTTGTGGATATCCTTGAAATAAATGACTCGTGTGCCTGCGTACCCACATGGAACCGTCTGGCACTTTTATGTTAGGTAGCTCGTCACCTTTGTCATAAAACAGAGGAGGATAAAAAAGAGAAAAGATCCAAGGCTACGGCACAAAAACTCTCATTTTCCATTTAAAAATCAAAGATCCACAAGAAACAGAAGGGGAGGAGGACAAAAAGGAATTAAAACTATGCTATGCAGAGTGTCTGGACCACATTCATAGTCTAGACCTGGGGCCTCGTGTGTAAAGCTCTGCACTGACTCGAGAATAAATATCTGCACAAAAGTGAAAAGGAGGTGTAAAAACCCTGATTCCATTGGGTGCATGCATTTCTCCTGCGATGAATCACAATCCTTTGAAAACACCGTGAATTAAAACTGCACTATAACTGTCATGTCTACTGTGCTAGCTAAAATAAAATGTTTTCCCTTTTTCCTTTGTGTTTATGTACTTGGTAAAAAGGAAAATGAGTTTTGGGAAATTATTATTCTAAATTTACCTGTTGCAAATAAATACAAAATACAGTAAATTTTCTGAACCTCTATCACTGTATCTTTAAAAAATATCAACCCTACCGAAAGTAGTAAAGCTTGAACTGAAAACAAAAACGAAACTTAAAACGCACTGAAAACTGACTTCTCTGTGAGCTCTCTCTGCAGCAGAATCACCACAAATCAGAGCACTGTGACTGGACATGGATGGGGTTTGCACAGTTTCTCTGCATCTGCCAACATCAGACAATTCAGCACAGTTTTGTGAATCCAAACATTAACTAGACATTATCATGTGTCAGAAAATCTGCACAACCTCTGAGGACACATTCTCATGTAACATTAGCAATGTCCTTTAACACTACCAAAGTGCGTATTATGCAAACCTTAATGCATTTCCCAATTCTTGAATGAATACATACATACTGACATTATTTACTCGTGTTAGTATGTTGGCGATAGCTTTCTATAGCCTCCTCTAAAAGCCTATACATGGCATGAAGTTGATGCCCAAAACTGGCAATACAACAAAAATGCAGGTAAATTCATAGCCTGAACTGGATGGAAACAAATTAACCTTGGCTTGTTACAAATCCAGTCTCAGCAGAGGGGTGGAGAGGAAATCAATATTTTAACCGTGTGTGACACACAGAAAAAACAGCACTGGTGCAGTGGGAGGAGAACATGTCTTTTGTGTCAGAGAGAGGGTTAGATAGAGAGGTGTGTGTGCAAATGTGTGAGTGAGGTGGGCGGAGGGGTGTGTGTGTGTGTGTGTGTGTGTGTGTGTGTATACATGTGTGATTTAGGTGGAGAACTGTGAGTGTGTGGGATGAGAAGGGGGGGCAGAGAGGGTTTTTTGGCATGGAGGAAAATGGAAAAAGATCCTGACTGGTCGTCCTCTTGATCAATAGCAGGATTAAGTTTCCCTCTCTCTTTCTTTCTCTTCTCTTTAGTCCCTCTCTCCAGTGCAACCCAGGGGTTGGGGAGCGAGCGAGGGAACGAAGAAAGAGAGAAAGAAAGAAAGGTTTTCCACAAGGACACAAAATGCAAGCAACTGACTATGTTGCAATTTGTCACAATATTGGGCAAAAGAGATTAATACCAGTATATGTGTGTGAAGCAGGTAGTAAGAAGAGAGAAACAGAGACAAAGAAAAGGCAAAGAGAACAGAAAGTCTGCAGTATGACTACTGCCTATCAGCTTATTACTTTTTATCTCAAACCCCTGGAAGACAAAGGCCTGTCTTCCATTTTATCCCCCTGCCTGCTTCCCCTTTTCTCTCTCAGGTGACAACAGGGTGGGGCTGAATTTAACTGGCCTCAAATCCAAAACAAGACAAGTTATACAAGTGGGGTTTTTGGAGGTTTCAAGTGTGTCTGTCTGTGTGTGTGTGTGTGTGTGTGTGTGCGCATGCGTGTGCGCGCACGCATGTGTGTGTGTTGGAGATGTGGGGTAAAGCTTAGGGTGGTTGTGGAAAATCCAGTTAGCCAACTCTCCAGAAACTCTACACATTGTCTCAAGTGTAAAGAAAGAGGAAGGGAGGGAAAAAAGGAGAAAAACTGGAGAGAAATGGAGAAAAGAGTGGCGGTTTCCCGGCGGATTAGGAAGTCAAATGGATTGGAGTGGGAGTTCTAAGAATGTGAGAACCTGACACACACACACACACACACACACACACACACTTCCTGAAGCCGTCACCGGCCCTGTGTTGTGGCAGAGTGGTAAGTTCAAGGTGACAGGCTGCTGGATCTGAGCCCACAAAGAAACTGACCCTGAATGTCTGGGGAAAAAAGCCACATAAATACAAGCCACCCTATTTATTTGTTTATTTATTTATGTATTTACTTACTCATTTAGGATGTAAACATGTGAAGTGTTTTTTACCCCAACCGCTACCGCCCTTTTTTTTTTTTTTTTAACATGTAAATACTATGGGAAGTGACCAGTTTATGGTGGCACCATCAGCTGCACCCTAAAAAGCACTGGACCCAGCACTTTTAGAAGTTGAAAACAACTTAATGTTTTCAAAAACAAAAAAACAAAAAAAAGTGCTCTGACAACAACCACTTTTTCACCAACCAACCAATGACTATCAAGAATGTCAGGGGAGAGCCGACACCGTCACTGTAAACAAGCAAGATGGAATTGAGCAGTAAATCCAGCTCAGTGTATTACATCAAATAAATCATTCTTAAATATATTTCATATTTTCTTTACAACCATATGTATTTTATCTTTTCCTGGAATGAGATTTCCATGAGTTGTGATGCTGTCTTCAGCCTCCCTAGAACTCATAAATTATATTCCTGACCTCATGCTGTGTTGAAGCTTGTTGTATGCTCTTAGTGTTTTCAATCTCTTGTCCCCCAATGTGAAACCCACTCCACTGGCAACCAGACCCCTTGAACCGCTCAAACTGTGGTAACCTTGAAGTGACAGTTCACCCATTTTGAAAAACTTGATATTGTTTCACTTACCCCCTAGGTGTTATGTAGGGCAGTTGAAGTGCCATCTTCCTGTCATTGTTACCGAGTACCGGAAACTAGCTGGATGCAAGATGCTAACCGTTAGCCACCTGCAACTGAGCTGTACGTCCCCCCGGCTTACATTCTTAAAAATAACTGCCTTAATCCACTTCATTTGATAAATGAACAAAGTTTGGGTTTGATGATGTGTGTCAGAATTTTTGTAATCCAAAATGACATAAAAAGTTGACCATTATAAAAAAAAAAATTGACAAAAATCTATGGTAGGACTATAGCTGGGGGAAAGTAGCATGTTAGCTAGCACATCCAGCACAGAGAGCTGCCACACAAGAAAATATTTCTACTTTTGATTTTTTTTTAATAACTAATAACTAACTAATAATAATATATTTTTCAGAATGTTAGCCGGGGGGAAATACAGCTTAATGGCAGCTGGCTAACAGTTAGCATCGGGAACATCCAGCTAGTTTCAGGTACTCGGTAACGATGAGAGGAAGATGGCATCGCCACTGTCCTACATAACAGCTAGGGGGTAAGTGAAATAATATCAAGTTTTTCAAAAAGGGTGAACTATCCCTTTAAGCAAAAAAAAAAAAAGGAAAAATTTAAGGGGGGTTCAGAGTCAGGAAGCACACCCAGCTAGCCAGGGTGTTTCATGTTTTTGCTAATAAAGTCTTGTTCTGGAACAATTACGTGTGCAGACACAAATCCACAAGCTCTAATGGAAGAGGGTTATATTTCTCTTGCCTGTCTTCTCTTCCTCTCCCCCTTGCCACATGTGGAGAAATTTAGACCAGAAAAGTCACATAAGTTTTTTTTGCTGCTAAGCTTTGCAGAAATCCATCTGGACTCATATCCCCTCAAATGGCACCTTTCTATCATCCCATCCCATTTCTTTCTCATTCTCTCTCTCTCTGTCTCTCACCCTCTCTCAGCAGGGCGACAAGTCAGTCGGCCGGGCCCTGCAGCACAAACGCTGTCAGACCGCATCAGCTCTACCTCCATCATCTCACTATAACATCCCTGCAACTCTCCCTCTCAACTAGCTATTAGGCCTAAATCCTCCATTCCCCTGTCTGTCTCTCCCTGTCTCTGTCTCTCTCTCTTTCTCTCTGCTCCAGTCATAAGGTCCCGCTGGCTTCTCTCCTTCTTGCTGCTGAATCCCTCCATTTCTCTTCCTCCTGCTCTCTGCACTCCACTTCCAAATAGATACTGCATCCATCCTTTAAACCCAATTACATTCTCTCTCTCTCTCTCTAATAGACTAGTGCATCCTTTCAGCTCATAATCTGGCAATTACATGATCTCTCTCTCTATCTCTCTCTCTCTCTCTCTGTCTCCTCTCTGTCCGTCTCCTTTAAACCCTACTTATTCTCAATTTAATCTCTCAAACAGAAGCATCTTTCTGTTTTCTTGCCGCTGTCTGTAGATGAGTTCCTTCTATGTGGATGAGCAGACACAGACACAGACAGATGCAGAAAAATGTTCTAGACCCACACACACACACACACACACACACACACACACACACACGCATGCTGGCTTGGTGCCTGCCTCCTCTCTCCTCTCCTCCTCTCACACGTTCCTGAGAGAGACAGGCGCTGGCCATGAATAGACGGGCTGAACAAACCGCGATGCTCTCCTCCCTAATCTTCTGAAAGGAGGGTGAAGAAAGGGGCAGCCTTCTCTCACACTCTCCCTCTCTCTCTCTCTCTCTCTCCATCTAATTCATTCATTCGTTCGTTTGTTCTCTTATCCATGTCCATCCATCCCTCAGTCAGGAGGAGCGGACAAAGCCATTAATGGCATTCCCCTCCACGTCCACTTCCCCTCCTCCTCTCCTCTTTTCTCTCCCTCCCTCATTCATCTGTTCTTTCTCTTGCCTTCCATTTACCGCTGGCAATTACATCGACACGCACTTGTCCTCCTCCTCCACTTCCCCTTCTCCTTTTTTTCCCTCTCATCCACTTCCCCTCCTTCTCTCCTCCTCTCTTTTACCCTTTCATTTCACATTATGAAAAAGCAATAACATCAAGATATTATTTCCCTCTCCCATGGTCTTTCTTATCTTAAGCACTTGTGCACCACTTCCTCATCCCTTCATTTCTTTTCAATCATCCACTTCTCTTCTCCTTTACCGTGCCATATTGCCACATCGTTTGTTTTCTTAGAAATTTACATATAACCTAGCAACATGCATTTTTACCTTTGCCATCCATGTATTTGATTTTTTTTTCTCTATAGCCTCACATCTGTCAACAGCCGATACGATTTTGCTTTCTCAGCTTTTTCTCTCTATCAGCTGTAAATTTCTCCTCCTCTTCTCAGTTGTCTCCCCTTTTTCTTTTTTTTTGTCCTCTATCAGACAGTCCGTTCCTTCAACATGAACCTTACTTCTCTCCATTTTTCTCATTCCTCCTTCAATTTATAATTCAGGACGTCTTTTTGTCTAAGGAAAAATCATATCAGCTATTTATTCTTGGGTAGCTGAATGCGTCATATTTGTGGGGTGTTTTTTGTAACTCACTTGCCTTCCTCTGACAATTAAAACAGCCATTATTTACGGTGGCTGACCACTTCACACCTTTCATTACCAAGTATGAAAGCCTGTCTATTCAGCGGGCTGGGAGGAGGGCCGCTCTATTCTTCAGCTGCACCCCTTTTCACAGTGATTATCATTATCTTTATCATTACACGTCACTGCCAAAATTACACATCTTGCACATTTCTCATGGATGCATCCAACAAAGACAAATATATGCAAGTGCAAGCAAACAGTTCTCTGTTCCTTTACTGAGATAGAGCATGAATATAGCCATCTTCTCCTCTTTTATTAGCAGTCCTCTCCCTCCTCCTCTCCTGTTTATTCCATCACATGCACTTATCAGGCACTTTCACTCCCCTCCTCTGTTTCTATGTCTCCCTCCATTCCTCTCTCTCTCCCTCTCAGCCTATTTAACTACCATGGCAACAGGTGATGTGGGTGTTCTCACAGGACTTTGTCTCATACGTGGCAGAACACACACCCACACCCACTCACACTCATGCACACACTCCTTGTGCGGTAAGCCACGCAACAAGCAAGACAAACACGCAAACACAAAGGAAAGAAAGACACTGAGAGGCGCAGGAGAAAGGGTTAAATGAAATGATAGAGATGGGGAGACAGACTGTGACAATGGAGCTGTATCAGATAGCACCCACACGCTCCCAAACACCATCCAAGCTGCTTCTGCACATCCATCTGCCGCTCACAAATACACTCTGTTGCTGTCAGATGAAAACCCACCATCTCTGGCTTTTAGGGAACTGAGTTACTATTTTGAAAAATTATGGCTCTGTATATTTGAAATCACAAAATTGTCTTGAAACAGCGTGATGTTTTTCATGTGTAATTTATAATGCACGAAGAACGGTATAAACAGAAAC
The DNA here is from genome assembly GCA_900302535.1 of Neoniphon sammara. Lineage (NCBI taxonomy): Eukaryota > Metazoa > Chordata > Actinopteri > Holocentriformes > Holocentridae > Neoniphon > Neoniphon sammara. Next base: position 9,704 of record OMKZ01014849.1, on the reverse strand, counting down.
TGATAGCCAGTTCGGAGGAGCCCACGGACACATGGATGGGTCTTCTTTATCTAAATCACTGACCTATCATTCTGGAGGAAAATTAGGCAAAACATAACATACCAATGGGTTGATTTGACTAGTACCATTTTAGCTGAATGCTTAGGATTTACACATAATTACTATAGATGTCAAATGTGATCAAATAAAAATGAATGAATTTAGTTTTATACAGTTCTCTGAACATAGTGGGTGGCTGTTTAATAAATAAACTATGATAAAAATTCATCATTAATAAAACTTTTCCCAGGTGAAAGTGAGATGAAAACTATACAAAAATAAAACATTGTTGACAAAAACAACGACCAAATATCATAACGTTTTCATCAACAAATAAAAACGAGAAGAAAATGCCAGAAACACACAGATTCTGACTTCAGTTAGGAAGAGATCTGTTCGTTAGTTTGCAAGGGGAACAAAGGTGCATACCACTGGATAACACAGATCTGACAGAAGACATGTCTAATGTGAATGTTACCTCAACATATGCGTGCACCTGTGTCTTAGCAACAGCTTTTGTGAGGAAAAAAGAACAGACATGGGCAAACATGGGCAAAGTATGACACTAAGCACAGTATCATAAGTAAAGTTAGATACAGAAAACTAGAATCTATAATGAGAAATGCAGGTAAATCTATGTATAAAAGTCACTAACAACTTAATAAGGAATTTACAGAGAAAAAAATATTAATTAGAATAAGGCTAAAACTTACTTTTCATCAAGTTTTCATCGACTAAAACCACTGTAGATTTTTGCAAAAACTAGGCTAAAACTAACAAAATGCAAATGACTAAATATTACTAAAACTAAAATGCATTTTAATTAAAAGACTAAGACTAAATGAAAATTGGCTGTCAAAATTAACACTGGTGGGCGGGTTGGACACCACCCACTCACTTCCACCAACATCCTGCAGCCAGCACCCACACCCATCTGCTCTCACCAAATACAAGTGTGAATTGTCACTGCAAACACAGGATACCATTATTTTTTTTTCATCACTTTTCTTGTGATTTGTCCACTCTTTTTGGCTTTAAAAAATGTGATAATTGCTGGAAAAAACTGGCATTCACGTTTGGGTGAATTTCAGCTGCACATGCGCCCGTGTCTGTGCAGATTTGCAGTGAGAGAATCGATATGGGCAAGACTGCAACGCCCGAGCGGTTAGCTTTTTCAGCCCTCCCATATCGTCAGTGATTGAGACTGCTTCAAGTCCATGTGATTGTTGTTATATATGAAATTGTTGAGGGAGTTATTTTGGGGAGCAGCAAGGTCGTGAATAGTGGCTCGCCAAGCATGCAATTAGCAGTACCAGGGCTCTTAATGCTGATGCCGGTCCTGACCTACAGTGTGCTGGAAATGTTAGAGCTGCTTTGGGTTGAGTGGCTTTGTGTGAGAAGGGGATCAATGATTGTGTGTGTGTTGGTGTGAGGTTTTACTCAACAGTGAGGGTTAAATATACGGACACTGCCTAAAGCACAATCTCTCTTCAAACACACACACACAGAAACACACACACACACACAGCTCCCAGCCTGGGTCATGGGTTCAGATTAAGACCATAAGACATGGATAACCTATATTTATGCTTTTTATCAGGGCTGCTTGGCTGCAGCTAAGCAGCATTGGGCTCGCAGCCAGCTGACTGGGGAGATCACAGCAAAGACTCAATGCTATACTTCACACAGACATGGGGAGGGGAACATGGAGGGATACAGAGGACGTGAGAGAGGGGCAGATTGATAAGACTAGGCAGGTCTAACAAGCCACAGAATCCAGGTTATATGTTATACAGGAGTTTGGACGGATGGAGGGAGGGAGTGGCAGGTGGACCTGACAAATATAAGGGTGGAGGAATAGATGAATAGATGGAAGGGTGGAGTGATAGATGTGCCTCCACCGTCTCCTATACATCACACATGAAGAAATGGAGAAAGAGAGGGAAGGGGAATAATGGATGGAGAGACTGGAAAAGTGCATAACAGCTTCCAGGCAATCTTTTAAACAGTGAAGTGTATGGAGGGATGAGAGGAAGGAGGGGGAGAAATGGAAGGACAGAGGAAAGGGCAGAGGGTGGATGGATGGAGTGGAAAACTTACATTACATTTTGCAATTGTGTTTTATGTATTTTCAGTTTGATGCAAGGACATTAGATGCCTGCTGGCAATTCATCCAACCATTTATCACCCAGCCCGTTTTCAGGGATTAGATTGGTGCTACTCAAGCACCACACACATCTGTTCAGTACGGCTGCAACTAACAATTATTTCCTTGTCAATTAATCTTTTTTTGATTAACCAATTAATCACATTATCTAAAAAATAAAAAAATATAAAATACTCAGCCCAGAATTATATCTTTCAATTACTTACATAGTCAGACCAGCAGCCAAAAACCCCACCCAAACGTATTACTTTTCTGATATGAAATGGAGAAAAGAAAGGAAACCTTAATATCTGTGATGCTACAGTCAGCAAATGCTTGGTATTTGTACATCATGACTAACATGATTAATAGATCATCATAATTTATCAATTCTCTGTCTAATTGAACTAAGTGATTAATTGACAATCTGACTCTGTACTACTGCTCAGCATTCAGTAAAGAAACAAGCAGGCGCTGATACTCCGCCACACTCAGAGGGCTGCAGCGCTGCGTCTGCGCAGTGGAAAAACTTTCCAGCCTCCCTTCAAATCTCTTTTACCTTGGCATTCTCAGGCTGGATAAGCAGCAGAAGCAGTTATGCGGTTGGGACACAGTCTGCCAAAAAACAAAACAGTGCCAGGCAGTGCCTTTGTTTTCTGCATAAATAAATGATTGCTTCATTTGGGCTGGCAGCTTCAATCGAGTGTCAGAATAAACAGGGTAATCAACAATTCAACTGAAATAAACTGGAACTTTTTTAACTGAACGAGGACCTGTCTGTCTCTGCTAGAGTGAATAGGGTAATCAACCTCTTGAGAAGCACTGAGCACCATGAACAACACAAGACATTCTCACACACACACACACACACACACACACACACACACACACACACACACTCTCTCTCTCTCTCTCTTTCTCTCTCTCTCTGTTGTGAGGACCTGCTGGCCCCGGGGTGGCCTTTCTTAAACAGAGCAGTCTTATTTTGAGAGACAGGACCCCATGCTGAGAGAAACACAAATACCGGAGACTGTAGGGGCTAAAGACCTCACAC
>OMKZ01014848.1:14252-33015 GCA_900302535.1 Neoniphon sammara | reverse complement strand
TTTTTTAATTACAGCTCCAAATGATAACTGGGACAGAAGTCCTCCTAAACCCATTGGAAGTACAAGACTTAACTGTCCATCTATCCCATTCATTTTCTAGTTGCTTATCTGGTTAAAGTACTGGTTTAACCAGGTTAAGTAAAGAAGCTCAGACATTGTTTTAAACAGCAACCTTTTCTATTTCCTCCTGAGGGATCCTGAGGTGTTCCGGACCAGCTAGGAGATGTAGTACCTACTGTGTGTCCTGAGTCTACCCCGGGGTCTTCTACCACTTAATTATGCCTGGAACATCTCCAACGGCAAGCATGTGGTGGGCATCTGTACCACCTACCTCACCTCTCTCTCATCTCAGTATGGAGCATCAGTGTCTGAACACTGACGTCCTTTTGAATCGCTGCAGTCATGCAGAGTGAGGCAGGGCACCCTGCAGAGGTATTTCATCTTGGAGCTCATAGTCCAATAATAGCCAGAGGTGCATCATCCACAAACAGCAGAGATGCCGTCCAAACATCACTGAACTGGACACTCTGCAGACCTTAGCTGCACCTTGATATCCTGTCAATGAATGTCATAAACAGGAGAGGGAACAACATGCACTCTTGTCAGAGTCCAATGTCCACTTTGAATGTGCTTGACCTAAAACCAAGAATATAATCATGTTACACTAGGATAGGGACCAAATGACCTGTAGCAACAACCCCTGCACCCGGTAATCCCATAGCACTTCAAACAAAATACCTAAGGGAAAACAGTCATTTGAGCCTTTTCTAAATCTACACAACATGTACACAGAATTAGGGAATTTCCATTACACACTGGTTATCGGTGAGAGGATAAAAAGTTTCACTGTTAAATAACTAGGACGGATTCTGCATTACGTGTCCTGAATCTTAGGTTCAACAATCTGTTGGAGTTTCCTTTCCAGCACCTTGGCATTAGCTCTCCAAGCATTCTCCAAATCCAAAGTGGCATTGAAGAGACACATCTGTCTGGTCTGAGTTCCTCAACATGCTCCTTCCTCCCTCAGACACTTGAAGTTGGTGTTTCCCTGTCCTTGCTGAGGACAACTTTTTTTAATAAAAATATTATATAAACCAAATGAACGGTGCAATGAAACCTAACTTTTAAATAGTCCAGACACTGCTTTACTGTATTTATGTATGTATTGATAATTGATCATTTGAATGCTGCAATATTTTCTCTAAGCATTATTTTAACAAATGATTGAACTTCAGTGGTGCAAATATAACAACAACGACAACGACAACAACAACACAAATGGTGAGTCTGAATAAAAGAAATCTATTGGCTATGGATTTAATTCTGACGTCATTAAGTTTTGTAACACAGCGAGCCTCCTCGACCACAGGGGGCGCTCTAATAAATAGCCGTGAGCTGGAACTGCAGCTACTTAGCTAGCTACTCAGCTAACTGCTTCCGGAATTGTTAATATCAATGGTGTTTTAACTTGTGCAAAACTAAAACACTCCTCCGGTGTTCCTTTTCTGTTTTTTACAAAAATGTCGTACAACTACGTGGTAACAGCTCAGAAACCCACGGCAGTAAATGCCTGTATTACAGGTAAATAACCGTTTATTTTTTTATTCTGTGTAGCGCTTAGAAAATAGCATCAACAACGTTAGCGGACATTCGCCACCTGCATGCTAGCTAAGCTCCCGCGCTGCCAAGTCAAGCTGCTTCAGACAGGCCCACACTAGCTGCTAGCTTTTGTTTTGCAAGTGTTTCGTAGCTAGGGCCTGTTATAAATAACCGTGTAAATCATATTACATGAGTCCTGTCTCTGTTTTGTCACGTCGTGTTACCCAATGTTCGTAGCAAAATAAGGCCACATTCGGTGTGTTGTGCGTTAGGTGATGTTTTGAACCTAGCAAAGGCAGCATAATAAACGCACACATAGTATAACTGTTAAGTAAATGTTTTGTAAACCTTACCGTGATTTGCCATGGTTTTACTCAAGTTTTGTATCGACAAACAGACTTGGGATTTTATCCATTTCTCAGCTATGTAACGTTAAGTTATTGTGTGATGGCAAGGGGGGTTTAAAAGTGTAACAAATAATACATATCAGTCTCATTAACCTGACTTGGCACATTAATAAAGTTGGAATCCAACATGCCGGACTTATTTTCTATGCCGTGTCTGTCTCAAGCTACTCCACTGTATGCCTTCTTTAATAATCTTCAAACTAAACAGTGTAACAGGACATCCAAAATATGGTAAAGATGATGAGAGGTGCATCTTCTGTTTCAGTTTATTCACAGTTCTGTGTGAAAATGCTTCTCGCCAGGCTTCCCTGTGGTTCACATCATGCTTGTGGTGCTTCAGATCCAATGTCTAATGTTTGCTGGATGTTGCTTCTCTGTCATCTTTCCCTCTACTCACTTAGCCCCCCCAACCTAAACTGTATAAAATATATAATATATAAAATCATGCTTATCTGTTTATGCTGCTGACCTCCACAGGCCACTTCACCTCTGCTGAGGACCTGAATCTGCTCATAGCTAAGAACACGCGGTTGGAGATCTATGTAGTCACAGCAGAGGGGCTCAGGCCTGTCAAGGAGGTGGGCATGTATGGCAAGATCGCTGTCATGGAGCTTTTCAGGCCCAAGGTAAGTGGATTAGATTTTGTCTGTGTAGTTATGGTGTTTTAGGTAATTCACATGTCAGATTAGGGCCTGGTGAACTGGCTTTAGACTATTAGACTGAAGCTTCTGTGTGCTTTCTCTGAGACCTCAATATTTTTTCATCATTCAGGGTGAGAGTAAGGACCTGCTGTTCATTCTCACATCCAAGTACAACGCCTGCATCCTAGAATACAAACAGAATGGAGAAAGCATCGACATCATCACTCGCGCCCACGGCAATGTGCAGGTGGGTGCAAGCAGCAGTGGATAAAGAGAGTTGACACCTAATGTATGGAGGTGTTGATAAACTTAATGTAGTCATTTTAATTAAAATGAAATTGAAGTGATTACATTTTTGATGTGGATGGTTGACAGGAAAAAAAATGTTTTGGCTTAGCTTCAGTCAGATGTAAAAGTCACACTCTGTAACCACAGTTGTACCTCATTAGTTACACTTCTGTTCTCTGAACTCATTGGTTAAAGAAATGTTGTATGCAGTCCCACAGTGCATTTGTGACAATGATTATTTCAATTGCCTGTTAGCATTTACTTAAATTTTTATGCCACTAACTTTACTGTAGTAGTGTTCAGGTTATTGGAATTATAGAACACTGAGGTAACATTCAAAATAATAGTTGTGAGTGTTTTGCTGGCTATTACTGGCAAGCGAAAAAAAGTTTTAAGGGTCATATCACACATATTCTAATTGTGAATCGTGATCAGAAGTTCTCCCTCTTGGTGCTAGATTGTTTCAGTGTTGTGTAAAAAAAATATGTTGACATGAGTAGTCAAAGACAGAGAATGTTTTTCTGAAATTGAGAAGAGGTTTGTGGGAGTTGAGAAGAGGATTGTGGGAGGTGTGTACAAAGTTTGCAGCTAAGGTAGAAAGATTCACAGTTAACATTACATTTTTATAAATCAACAATTTTTACTCAATTAATTACAATGTGTTTATTACATATTTAAAAGCATGATTTTTAGGAAATTGCTTTATCAGGTCCTGTGAAGGAGGAGGGAAGTCTTATACATTTGACTGATTGACCTGAATGTGCCTCTTGGGGAAAAACATAAACTTCAGTCCTTTCTAATTTATAAATTGAAGATTGTTCTATTGTCATATTCCAAATGAGAGCACCAGCTGAATGCCAAATATGTGAAAACATCACTAAAATTATGTCTGTTTAATAAAACTAGTAATTTTTTGTGTGTGTATGTCGCTGGTGCAATTTTCTTATTAAATTAAAATGGAAATTGGACTGCTAAATGAGAACAACCAAACCTCATGCTGGCTTGGTTTATGTGTTTCATATTTTGAGTGAACTTGGGTCTGCAGGGCTCCGGAGTAAGAGGCCCTTTTGCCCTTGAGACGTCACATTTTTAGGCTTCCAATTTAAGGTGGATTTACAAGATGTATTTATCATTTGTATGCATTCACATTATTGCCCCAGGATATGTCAGTGCCACAGTCAGCGTTTCACTTGCTATCTGGAGCTTGGTGTTGTGCATTTTTTTCTTTAATATTAACGTGTCATAGATAGCTCAAAACTCCAAGAAGGTGGTTATCAAAGTTTTGCATCAGGTGTTTTCCAGCGGTTCATACACCATAAAAATTGCTTACATATGGTGTGCTGGTTCTGCATTTCTATTCTACAGGGTTCATACAAAGTCTTGAAAGTTTGAAACTTGCTTAATTTTAACCGTTAAGTTTTCAAGGTTAGGAATCTGCTTGAATTCAAATCTACTATGTTGAAAATGCTTTATTTTCAACATAAGCTGGTGTTTCATCTACACAGTAACTCATGTAAAAAATCTTTTAATATTTGAAATTATCCCATACTCTCGAAATTAGTAAGCATTAAAAAATCTTTCCTGACCAAATGTTTTTCACTTTTTAACACTGACAGGACCGCATTGGGCGTCCATCAGAGACAGGCATCATTGGAATCGTAGACCCAGAGTGCCGCATGATTGGCCTGCGGCTGTATGACGGGCTGTTCAAAGTGATCCCCCTGGACCGGGAGAACCGAGAACTCAAGGCTTTCAACATCCGCCTCGAGGAGCTGCAGGTCATCGATGTCCACTTCCTGTATGGCTGCCAGGCCCCCACCGTCTGCTTCATCTACCAGGTACAGGGAACGGGTGGCTTAATGTGGGTGTATCTGCTCCAAGGAATAGGGAAGATAACGTGTTGCTCAGTTCATACAGCTAGAAAGTTTGAATTGGAAATACAACCTGGAGGCTATGATTCAGTTTGAGAAAAATTTGAATTTTGCACTGCAACAAAACTCAATAACTCAAATTGTATGCAAATGAAAACAGTGTTATGTTCAGACAGATAAAGTCAGACATTGTCAAAGCCAGAAATATTTGCAATTCCTTGGGCTGACCTGCTGTTAGGGGCGGAGGTGTGTGTGGGGCTGTGCTGTGGTTTGCATCAGGATTGTGGATTTAGTGTTTAATCACTTTGGGCACAGAGTTTGGGTACAAAGAAAGTTGTTTTGGCTTGAGGTAGACAGTGCACTAAATCCATTCTCACTAATATAGGTGAAAGTAACGTCACATCATGTTGTCTGAATACATGACACTTTTAAATGTCTAACCTGGTGTCCTGTTGTGCACTTCAGGACCCACAGGGACGTCATGTGAAGACTTATGAGGTTTCCCTCAGAGAAAAGGAGTTCAACAAAGGCCCCTGGAAACAGGAGAACGTGGAGGCTGAGGCATCCATGGTCATCCCAGGTGAGCAAAGACATGCTGTTACAGATCAATGGAGTGATACAGTGAGGGATGTATGTGCACGAAATTACTGATTCGCAGAAACAACTGCTTTCACTGGGACTGACTGAGGGCAGAGCAGAGCTATGTGAGACAGGAAGTCAGACTAACTGAATTCTCAGGTGTCATCGTGTATCGTCGTGCTCTAAAATCTGAACTAGGGATGGGCAACCATGTGCCGTGGAGAGCCGAGAACCTGCAAGTTTTCATTCCAACAAAAGTACACAAGGAGATTTCACTGATTAGGTCCTCCTCACTGCTTGAAGGTGAGCTAATCAATGACATCACCTGCTGTCGGTTTTGGTTGAAATGAAAACCTGCAGGCTATCGGCCCTCTATGGCACAGTGTTGCCCATCCTAAACAAAGCAGGAATTCAAAACTGACTTTTTTTTGTAGTGTAGAAAATACTGATCTGTCTGGAATTAAAGCAGACATAAACATTGAAATTGCGTAATTTTGTAACTTGATCACCTGTTTTGCTTATGTGCTTGTCTTTCAGTGCCAGAGCCATTTGGGGGAGCTATAATCATAGGACAAGAATCCATCACCTATCACAATGGGGACAAATACTTAGCCATTGCACCACCCACTATCAAGGTAATCACATCAAATGATGGGCATTATCAGTGCTGTGTTTCTGTCATCTGTCTCTTTCAAAAGTGTCACATTTACTTGTTCATGGATGTTTCTTACCCTTTAATTTTTTTGGTGTACAAGTGCTTCAGACATTTTCCTCAGACATGCACCCCAGTCCAAAGGAACCCCAATTAAAAGCACTTGCACTGCAATATATTGCTGTATAGAATTGTTTTGCACAGTGTATAGCAAAACACTTAAGAATCTCATTATCATAGTGGCATAATGTTATATTTGGAGCTGTGAAATCTCACAATCTTAATTGGGATGTAAAGCATGAAGACTGCTCATTAGTTGCATCTCACACGAACCCTCTAGCTTTACAAGGTATCGCTGCATGCAGACAACATATGCTTAGTTTAAGCTAAGGATGCGGCACAGCATCTTATTGGTTTAATAATGGGAAGCTCTGTATCATCAATAAATGAGTGGTGAGTGAAAAACATCTTGGCAGATTTTTAAAGAAATGTTCTAGGTACCAGCAAAGGTGCAAATTTATGTACAGTGGATGTCAAAATACAATTGCAATATAGTGTAACATCTGTCAGAGAGCTGACTTAATGTGGCATCACAGGATACTATCAGGGCTCACAGCTTGTCAGGTTTGAGTGACACATTTGTTGTGATTTGCGTTAGTTTGCGATTATAAGGTTAAATCTCAGACAGTATTCAGCAGGTGTAGAGGGAAAAAAGCTTCAACAGAATAGTAAAATGTGTCAAATTAAATAGAAGTTTTGAGGGAAATGAAGTCCCATATCCATTGCGTTTTGACATCAAAAGGAAAAAAAATACTGTGGTTTAACTGTCACTAGATTCCATATGGGAATGTATCAGTGTCATGTGATATGAAGTAAACCCAGAGGTGTTCATCGCATAGTTTGCTCATCATGAATTTTGCAGTCCACGTTGTATTTAATAAGCAGCTTTACACCAGACGTGACAGTGACTTTGCCTCCCTGCAGACCATCATTTTTAGTGTGGGCTTATAAAGATTAAGTTGCAATCTGTACGGCTCTGCTCACATTTAACAAAGCTCAAGGCCCCAAGGAGCTCCTTAGCAGCATCCTGCATCTATAATTAGGAGAATATTCTCTCACAGTCTCTCTGCTCCCCACTACAGTCCCTTGGCCTCATGGAGTTTGGAAAGTGCATTAGACATTGTTCTGCATTTGTTATGCAGGTTTGCCTTGTTTGTCCATGTCCAATTTATATTAAAAAAAGGCAACAGTAACCAAGCTGCTACCCAGCTGCTTTCCACCAGAGTGCTGGACTGCTGTAAGTGGTGGACGAAGCTTGTTTATGTCAGATTTATTCTTCATGTTTTATTTAATCTGTATTTTACCAGCATAGTGTTTTGAGACCAAGATCTCTTTTTCGAGACAAAGTTAACTCACAAATACTTTCCAAGTTAACTTTCATAAATGGACTGGAGGGGAAATGAATGAATACATTTATGAGTGGACGAGGTGTTGATTAGAAAAAACCTTTATCTGATACTCATGCCTCAAAGTTCACCTGTATTGGCTCCAGAACGATTCTTGATATCAGATCAATGCATCTGTAGTTATGGTGGCATCTGTCTGTCTGTTGTTTGTAGATGCATTCTTGTGAACACAGTAGCCTAAGAACAATATATGATGGAAAATAAATGGATAAACAGCTGGTTACCTCTATAGAGCAGATGATCTGATTAGGTTTCGGTGCACCTTGCTACATAAATTTGCATACTAATGAGAAAACTTTACACATTAATCAGCTTTATTAATGACCTAATAAGTGCAACTTAAGTTTAATATATGGTGGTGATTATGATGGGACATTAGGCAGCTCAGGTTTATTAAGACATTGTCACATCCTATACCATAATGTTACTTTCACCAGCACCATGCCATCAATCAAAGAAGCAGAAGAGAAAAAAAAAGTTACAGCCTACGTATGAAAACTGAATGACAGCATAGAACATGAATAGCTCGAAATGCTCCCAAATCATTTGTTTTTTTATCCTGTGCTGTAATTCATGTATGAGTCTGGCTAATTCTGTCTTTATTTACAATATCCAAACAACCTGTACAGTTACCACACTCACAGTTGTCTTGCAAGCTGTCATGTCGTCGCTATGACCCTCGATCTGCAGCTCAGATTAGCAGTCATTACGCAGCAGATGCTCGACTGAAGTGGTAGTTGCGGCTTGTGTTATTACACGACTATTGAAAACCCATCCTAAATAAAGTTAAAATTTTAATATTTTGGACTTTTTGTGATCACCTAATCTGACATCAGTATTCAGCTGAAATGTGCTCTCCTTTAAACAGTGTCAGGAAAATACAACAGTACGCCCTTTGATGTACAATAACATTTTTGACAGCTAATTAATAAATTGTAACTCTTGAGCACAGTAGGGAAAAAACAGGTCACAGATATCAGAAGTGTCACCAGCATGGTGGGGTGACAGGGGTTGCACATCTCATTCTTTTAGCAGGCTGATCTTTACTTGGTGGGCAAACCGGCCGGTTTCACACATAGAAACTAACAAGCTAATTACCTGTCATTCAAACGATAGGGATGTTAGAACTTTGCCAAACCGTGAAAATGAAAGTGGAAGCATGGTTTGAGCTGGAAAATAGATGTAAACAAAGCCACAGGCAAGATGATTGTGAGAGTAGTTTTTTTTTTTTTTTCATTTGCAAAGGTTTGATCAAGTGAGAAGTTCACTCAGCTTTTAGACAGCGATGATGATAACGGTGCCGTTTTGCTCCATAGGTTTTCATTTGTAGGAATAAATCGTATATGAAATGGATATGATGTGGCAGCTTGCCTGGATCAGTTCACATTAGTACGCAGTTACAAATTAATTGAGAGAAATCTACAAAGTTCTTCATCCACATTATCTTCGTAATAATGTCACCTCAGAGTACATTTATAAAGTAAATGTAATTTCTGTAACATGGAGGAAAGAAGAACACTGTCTTTTTGTTCTGAACAATGGAGAAAATGTTTCTGAATGACAAAATTGGGCAGTGTGTGATCCTTTGTCTGCATGGGTGTGATGCTCATCTTTGTCCCGGTGTGTAGTGTGAGGAGCCTCCTTATGGGACGGCAAGCAGACTGGTGTATTTTTTTTTTTTTAAGTGTGAACTGACCTTGTTGGGCAAGATTTGAAGAATCACGCTCTCAGATCTTGACTTAAAGGACTACTTTGCCAACTTTTAACCGTATCTCTTTGTACTTGTCATAATATGAACTGTCTGCGTACACCATTATACTTGTCAGTACTCTTTGTATCTTGTACAAAGGCTCTGTTCATCCCACCCAAAATTTGACGCATGCTGATGCAAGCATGGGCCAAACAGCAGCAAGAAAGACTCATTTTGGCCCAATCACTCTCTTTACCAGACAAAACTGAGATTTTGAAACCAGGAAAACTAAAGCTGCTGTATTTCTGTAGTGGCTCTTGACATCACCAGGTGTAGGACTTTGGGTGGTGAGCAGAACCTGCCTACAAGTGTAACGGTGTATATAAGCTTGTCATACCACGACAAGTACATAGACATAAGGTTGAATTTCGGTGAAGTGGTCCTTTAAAGCTGCACCTGGGGATCCTCCTCCTCTTCGGGGTGTTGTACCTCTTCAGCATATCTTTCAATAATGAAACATTATAAGCACAGGTCTCTGTGTGTATGCAGACATACTTACACACGCACACGTAAATAATGAATAAGATGACGATAAAAATTTAAATGTACTCCTCTTTAATTCGCAGCGAGTCATCCCGAGGACGAGTTTCAGCCTTTATTTTCCACTGTAACTGGCTTCAAAAGTTTGGCAGCACAGCTATTTAAATGTATTCTGCGTGTTTCTGCTTTTCCCTGCAGCAAAGCACCATCGTCTGTCACAACCGGGTGGACCCCAACGGATCACGCTACCTGCTAGGGGACATGGAGGGCCGCCTGTTTATGCTGTTGTTGGAGAAGGAGGAGCTAATGGACGGCGCTGTGGTGCTGAAGGACCTGCATGTGGAGCTGCTCGGAGAGGTCGTCTCTCTATCTTTATCTCTCTCTGCCTCCCTCTTCCCATCTCTTTGGCTCTGCTGGTCCACCTGCCTTTCCTCTGGCATTTCATTTTATTCTGTTGTTTCTTGCTTGTTTGGCTTCATCACCCTTTCTCTCGCTTGCTGATTTTCTCCTGCTGTCTTTTTCTTTCAGTATCCTCTGTGACTTTTTAATGGTTTGTAGCTTTGGTAGGAGCTAATGGATCAGTCCGCACTTCTTTAGAGAGTGAAAAAAAAAAAAAAAGAATCTCAGATCTCTGGGGGTTGTTTGCCAGCGTTTCACATCTTTATAAAAAGTTGATTTAGACACTGTATAAGAATACTGCGCCTGAAAAGAAATCCAGCACTCAAAGCAGACAGTTTGGCAGGTGATATCTCACCCTAAAGACTTGTTGAGGAGTAAAGAGTGGTGAAATGTTTTCTTGCAAGTCTGCTGATTGATGTAGGGCTTAGCATTTGTCAAGCAGGGCTGCAGTGCTGAGCTACAGAGAGGTTGTGTTTTAGATCATTATAAACCGGATTGTTAGTGCAGAGGTGCTGCTCCCTGATGACTGGGCAGATTACCTCTAACAGGCCTGATAAAATGTTTTCATTGTGCATCGATAAAACCCAAGTGCAAGAGGCTAAAGTGGTTTTATGTCTCTCTTGGCCGACAGACGTCCATCGCTGAGTGTTTGACCTACCTGGACAATGGAGTGGTGTTTGTCGGCTCCAGACTGGGGGATTCCCAACTGGTCAAGGTAAGCAGCAAAAGACCACACAGGCACTCCCTGCCCTGGATTGTGGAATATAGCTGGAAATTTTAGCTCTTATTTGTAAAAATGGGATTACACAAGATTGAATCTTTTACTAAAGGATCACTATGTGATTTTTAGACCATAAAAATAACTCATGCATGAAAAATTAAGATATATTTCCTTAAGTGTGTTTGAATAATTGAACATCTCACGTGAGTCGAGCATTCAAAGTGTTTTTTAGGTTTAGAAACTGTTTAACCGACTATTATTTCCGTGCCGACTAGCAAGAGCAGAACCGTTTAATTGTCTAGCCGACTAGTTGCACGCATTCCTAGCAGTACCTCTTTTGGACCACGCTAACCTGCCTTTTTCCTAAAGTAACTCTTGCTTGGTCTGATGTGTTGATAGTTGATAACTCATGCTTTGACACTGGTTTATTTGAAAGTTTTGTCTGTATTTTTCTCCAGCTCAATGTGGACAGTAATGACCAGGGCTCTTATGTGGCGGTGATGGAGACCTTTACCAATCTGGGGCCCATTGTGGACATGTGTGTGGTCGACCTGGAGAGGCAAGGACAGGGTCAGGTAAATAACAGCTCAAAACTGAATACTTCATCGATCTGGTGAGGGAATCCATTTTTGCCGCCAGCAAACACGAAAAAATACACAAAAATGTGTTGAAAGGAAATCAGTCGGGTAGAAAAAAGGACTTCCTAAAGCAGTCACTAGAGCATGCAGACAGGACAAGGTGATTATTGAAATCACTCTAACAGTGGCTGAATACACTTAATAGAGGATGGTGTGTATTATCTATAATGGTGTTTGTTTTCCCTTTATCATCCTCTTTGTCACCGCCTCCAGGGAGTCTGGGCTTATACCACTGATGGATCTGGCTTTCTTGAGTTTTGTTAACACTGTTTTTGTCAGCAGAATTAAGGACGCCACACAGTTGGGCATAAACCTGCCACTGGCCAAAAAAGCGGGGTAGAGTCTTTTGAGGAGATTCTTGCTGACATCAAATGCTTCTGTTTCCTGTGCCTTTTTATAGATGCCACTGGTGTTCTTCTTTCTCTATTTTAGTGGTTTGCCTTTGGCCTCATGTACACCTGGCATTATCATGCGTCTCGTACCCCAGTTGTGTCTGGATATGATTTAGCTGGACTACATTTTCACTTGATGTTAAAATTCATCCCCTGTACACACATTTAAATTGGATTTTTTTGTTCCCTTGCCAAAATGCAGATTGCTGTGCATGTCATTTGCTCTCGTAATATTTGCATTCTTTAAAATGGATGGTGAAGACCCCATTTGCTTATTTCTTATCTTGGAGTATCCTGACAATCCATCATCTCTATCACTTCTGTATTTAGTTTATTTACCTTTAGCAGTTCCCTAAGCACAATTTGCAGTTTGAACATGATCTGATCATCCATGATGCATGCTAATACCAGATGTAAAGGGCATTTATGTGGACGCCTAAAAGCTCATTAGGAGACAGAATTTCAACTCCATGCTCATTAAAGCTGATGAAGGCTGTGATATATGATTTGCCTGGCAACTGTTGACAAAATGTACCTACTGTAAGTCAAAAGCGGGACAAAAGCATCTGCAGTGTAATGTAATGAGGAAACGTTTCATTACTGCTTTCTTCGTCTTCCTGAAATATATATGTATATTTGTGTTTGTGTGTAGTTGAAACCAGTTGCCAAATGAATTTGTCTAATTACAGCTGGTTCCCTGACAGATTATTTAAATGCATGCAGAAACCTCACAGTCTGACAATAGCATTTTTTGATTTGAATGCTTTACTCTTCTTTTTTATTGATGTCAGTGAGGCAGAGGGAGATAAAACGGACTGGAGTGAGGACAGATACAGTACAGAAGGTGTTTCTTGGCAGTGTTTGAGACCAGGCCTCGGGGTACTTGATCTGGTTCCAAAGGCAGCGGTCTACTTGAGCACTGAATCATCCTGTGGGCACAGACCAACCCAAGTCCCACCACAGAGTGTATTCAACCTCATACTCGAGCTCATTCCAGTCTGCTGAAGGCCAGACCCGAGTGCAGTCAAAACTGCTTTAATTCGCCATGTGCAGCCAATGCAGATGGCATTTGACCTGGTTAATTGGTGTTGACAGGTTACAAGACAATTTACACAGGTCAGGATTGATGTACTAGATGCAAAATGTAACCGGACCTTGAATGTAATGCAGACACCATGTATTGAAATGGCAGCAGACTGAACATAAATGCACTACAAGTACTTAGTCAAAGCTGGAGAATTGTTGCAGTGTGGAAGCAGCGTTGGCAGATGTGCATAAATGACAAAGGTACAGAATACTTGAAGCTTGATTGATAGCCTCATCCTTATATCAGTGCCTCATGTGCAAATTAGTTAGATTCAATCAGTTCCTTTGTGTGAGTGAGCGTTTTGGGGATGTGCTTTTGGGCCGTTCAGTGGATTGCCAGGTTTTAATTTCCACTGGGAGGAAAATGGTGCAGTGGCAGGTGAATAGAGATCATGTAGGTTTTGATATTAGCACTGTTCATCCAACAAAACCAGGTGAATAAATAATGCTCTGCTCCTCTTCAGTCACACTGTTAAGACACTCATCTTCAGCAAAAGCAACACTGGTGTCGGTGTTTGTATTTTTACTGTTAATAATCAGAAATTTAGCAGTTTTGTAACTCTTTTAGGAATGTGCCATTAATACAGCTGTCCAATTGTCAACAAAACTAACTTGGTATTCTGTTTATAGAACACAGGAAAGCTTAGCTTGTTTTGAACTTACATTGTGTTCTGATCAGTGTCTGTAACGGCTATTATGGGTGGGAAGATATGAGATATCTGTATCGGCCTCAAGAATCCATGTTGTTTCATTCTGGTAGCAGCCAATCTGAGAATAAACTGACAGAAACTCAATAAACTTACAGATTACTGTTACCACTACAATTGCTGCTGATACTACAACAGATACTGGCACCACTGCAATTACAGCCGACGATGATTACTACTAATAATTAACATATGTAATAAACTTTGTTATATACCCCTGTTTTTTTTAGAGGTCACAGTGTTTTAACAATAGAGTGAAAATGTAGTCATAAAGAATTAGAGGCAAGAACTTACCACAAGATAAAGATATAAAAATACAGAATAAAAACAATAAAATAGCAAAAGTAACATGATAAATGGCCTAAAACCAAGTTTATAAGCACATTTAAAGAAAAAAAATCGTTCCTCACATCTCAGTCTATGTTTTTCTTTCTTTATCTCTCCCTTATATCCGCTTTGCTGCCTTCAGCTGGTGACCTGCTCAGGTGCGTTCAAAGAGGGCTCCCTCCGAATCATCCGCAACGGCATTGGCATTCACGAGCACGCCAGCATTGACCTGCCGGGAATCAAAGGTTGGTTTGTGTGTATGAGTGTCTCTCTCGGACATTTGTCTTGTTCCAAGCTGTCGCCTCCCCCTCAAGTCTTGACTTTATCTGGACCTTGATCCCCTACAGACTTGACAGTAGAGCTACATCAACCTGCACATCTGTTTGCCTGGCTGAGCCAAGACGCCAGTCCAGACTCAGTGTAAGATTGTGGGCAGATGGCTTAGGTGTCAAAGGTCCTGGCTCAGGTTCTTGCAAAACATTTGAAAATTGCCATGAGTATGCTGCGAAATATTTATTCTTATTGGGTATAACAGCAACGAGCACTGCAATTCCTGCGATAATAAACTGTCAAGATGAAGAATTCCGTCAGGTCTTAACACTCGCAAACACCCTTTAATCTCAGAAAATTAGATTCTGCTCCCAGGACTGTTCTCTGATGCTTGAGAGAGACACGGAGGCCAGTTAAGGTCTGCTCGTACTTGTTAAGCTTCAGCTGTTTATTGACCAGCCCTGCCCTAAAAGTCTCAGCTGCCGCCTCCTACCCCGAGCTTCTTGATGAGAGGCAATTATTCACTTAACCAATCAATGGCCCGCTGAGAGAGAGCTGCAACCCTAACATCTACTAACACATTAACATTTGACAGATGGAATAGTTAAAGCTCATTTGGGAAGCTCAATGGATATTTCCCTTGTCCAGCTGCATGGAATGACACAGAGAGTAACTTCCTTTTTGTTTCTCTTTTAGTGGTTTTGGTGTACGTATTCATAATTTGAGACAAGACATAACCCATAATAGATACACACAAAGAAGAGTGGAGGTGTGTGCAGTTATAAAATGACAGGCATAGAAGTGGTAAAAAGGACAAGTGCCAACTCTAGCTACTGGCTGTGAAGGGCATGTTGCCATTTGTAAAATCCAGAAGTAAACAGGGTCATTTGCCAAGTGTAGCAGTGTAAAATAGAGCTGTCCACCTGGTCCAGTGGGAAATTTTCTGTCTAGAAGATAAAATGTTGTTCTCTTATCAAATATGCCTCATCAGAAATGTTATTTTCTCAAAATTTATACAGTTGTAGATCTCTGATGGGTACATTTTATTTGCAAAGGTTATATCTGACTTTCCATTTTGTTGCTACAAAATGTGTTTTTTTTTTTATTTGTAACAGCTGAAAATATTTCTGCAAGTTTGATTGCTTGGCTGTTTTTGGGTCAAAAGTAACTTTTCATACTCGCAACCTGTCTTTAATTCCTTCCAAGGACTGTGGCCGCTCCGTTCCGAAGCTGGGCGAGAGACGGATGATATGCTGGTGCTGTCTTTTGTGGGTCAAACGCGGTGAGTTCTTGCTGTGTAGATAAGTGTGGTGTCGGTTCTGAATGCCTTATCTCAAGAGTGTGTTTTCTCCCAGAGTTTTGATGCTGAGTGGGGAGGAGGTCGAGGAGACTGAACTTCCAGGCTTCGTGGACAACCAGCAGACTTTTTACTGCGGCAATGTGGCACACCAACAGCTCATCCAAGTATTTACACACACTCCCACGTATTCACACACACACACACGACCTTCTGTCATCACTATTAAATACACGGTCTCCCCAGACAACCTTTAGACCAGCTTGGCATTGAAATTTTTCAGCCTCTTCTCCCAGAATTGGCTGACTTTCAGCATTCATAGATCCTCGTTCAAAGTGGGAATATCGGCTAATTTCATTTTCAAATTAATATTTAAACTATGGCCTTTCTCCTTTTAATAAGATATACTTTGCTGGAGCGGTCTCATACATGATTGAAAGGGGCAGTGTAGAGTATGATAAGCATAAAAGGACTTTACTTCATGTTCTGTACACTTTGTTGAGATGAATATTGCACTTTATTTAAATTCCAGTGTTAGCCTCTCTTTTAAGATGGATGAAGCCTGTCAAGAGTTCTTTCAACTCTCTGACCTTCAACCGTAGATTTTAAGGTGTTACGAAAACACGGCCTGTGTCTTAAGCCTGCCACATTTTACAGACTCAACTCCTTTTCTGCGTCGGTGTACTGAAACTGAAGACTTGCTGGCTAGTCCGACTGTTGTTACAGGACCCCCGCAGAGTGCTGCCTGCTGCCCAAAGACATGATCTCTTTTCATACAATAAAAATCAATACTTCCCTGAAAGCATCATTGTACATCAAGCTATTTAAGTATCATTCTTTTGTCAAAATAAGCTCCCTAGCTGTTAAGAAACAAGGCGAGTCCTGACAGTGCGTTCTGATGTAAAAATGATGCAGTGAAATCGTTCCACCATACAAAAAGCTCTATTGGATTTTTCTTTTATTCATTTATTTTTTCTCACATTCACCACAGCAGTTCAGGTACAAGAGGTGAAACTTAAACCATGTATTTATTGAAGGAAAGCACTATGATTTGAACTATACTGCGAACAACTTCAGAACTGCTTTCAGAGACTCTAGTGTGAACATTATCTTGAATATAGGCTATAGCTTCTTCACATCCCATTAACCTATTCTGTTATGAGCTCTCCCTAACATTTTTACACCTCCCTTTATAGCATGGCCTGTTCACTGCTGCTGCTTTCAGGCCATTTCTCAATAGTCTGTTAATGAGGCTCCTTTATCTTTTGGCCTGAATCTTGTCTTACTCTCCATCTTGCTGTAATTTCAATCTGCATGTCTCTGTCAGATTATTAAATTATGTGTATATTATAGCTTTATTTCCCCCCCGCCTCCTCACCCATAATAAGCCTATTTTCAGGTAGTCACTAGTCCTTTTTGATACATGCATTACGTATTATTACAAATTACTAATTTTTCCAACAAAAGTAGCAGATCTGGCTTGTAAATTGAATACACAGCCATCTTATGCTAATCTTCTGATGCGGCATTTTGTAAAACTTGGAAAAAGTTCATGTTGGAGATTTCAGTCAGCTAATTATATCTGATTTTTTCCCCTAGTTAATCTATCATTCATTTTGTTTTCGCCTGAGCATTTTTTCAGAGTATCTAGTCAGCAAAATCTTAATTTAAATCCTGGTTTTGTCTTATCCATTTCATCAAATTTTCCTCCGTTATTGCACATTTAACATCTGTATGGGCTGCAACGCGCCTGCTACAAGTTTGCATGCATTTTCAAACAGCATCTCCCTGGGCTCAAGGATACGGTACATGCGCTGTATGTTAACTAGCTGGAGTGGAGTGTAGGGAGGTGAAGAAATGTATATTCTCTCTGAAAGCAATAACATGACCTTATCATATTTTTATGAGCAAAAATGCAAACTCCATGTAATGTTGGTTATTTTTTCATGAAAAAATACAACTTTACTTTCCTTCTTATTTATTTTATCACCCAAAGAAAAAATAAAAACATGCAGCCCTGTTGCACATGACAAACTGTACGTCATTTCATGGGCTTTGAATCTGGTTCATGAAAATGTGTTGGACCCTGCTTCCGCTCCCCATCCTTTCTACAACTTCTGTACAAAATAATGTTTGGAAAAACATTTACCAGCCTTGCTGTGTATCCATCCAGATCACGTCAGGCTCCGTGCGCCTGGTGCTCCAGGACAGCAAGGCCTTAGTGAGCGAGTGGAAGGAGCCACAGGGCAGGAACATCAGTGTTGCCGCCTGCAACCACACCCAGGTGGTGCTGGCTGTGGGACGGGCCCTCTACTACCTCCAGATCCTGGCTGGAGAGCTCAAACAGATCAGGTAGGACAAATGCACACACACACACACACACACAAACACTGCAAGCAGTTTGGTTGATGTGTCAGTGCAGTGTGAGACACCCCAGTTGCATTTGTGCAGCTGGAGTTTTGAAGAAGCAAATTGTGTTTTTTGCTGCTTTGGTATTGTTTCTCATAACATTATGTTGTTTTCATGAGTTAAAAATACCTGGCTGGCAAGTTCTAAAGTGTATGAGTAATTTAAAATAAACAAAAAATGACCTCAGAGCTTACCATCAGCTTCCTACGATGGATGCAAAGTATCATTTTTGAGATAATTCCAGTAGATGTTTTAGAAAACTGGAACGTTTTCAAAAGCTGTAATCAACTCCTCATCTTTTTTGCCCTGACTGGGTGGAGCTATGTCACAAATTGGTAAATCCCATTGGTAGGGAAACAGTGATGCATGGAAATCTGATTGGCTGATGTTGGTCAGTCACTGCAAAAATTTCAGATGTGGCCAACATGTTTCAGCTGACCAGCTTGTTGATCTCCACACACAGGTTGAGTTTCCCTGATTGCTCAGTTTTATAGGCCAGGAATGGACTTTTGGAGATTTTTTTTCATCATTCAGTGTAAATGTACAGTGAGATGACAAAATTTCACAATTCATACCTCCCAAAAGAACAAATTCTCAAATATAACTTCTGTTTTATAACACTAACACATTTGTTTCCTGCTTGCCGTTACTCATTCTCTTCCACTGTGTGTAGAGGTTGACATTCCCAGCCTGCGCTCACATCCTCTTCTCTCTCCACCTCCCTCAGCACCACAGAGATGGAGCACGAGGTGGCCTGCCTGGACATCACACCCCTGGGCGAGGG
>OMKZ01014848.1:0-12330 GCA_900302535.1 Neoniphon sammara | reverse complement strand
AACTTTATTTATACAACACTTTTCAAAACAAAGTTACAAAGTGCTTTACAAGACAAAATATAAGAACAGCTAAAAGATTATTTAACCTTTGGAAATAAAGAAGCTACATATGAGGAAAAATAAAATAAGTAAAACAAAACAATATAAACTAATTAAAATAAACAATCAAAATTGAAAGCATTTCCCAAAATCAAACTTTTTAGCTTATCTACAAAGAATAATTTCTACCAAGAGTTAATATTAATATCCTAAATAGTTAATTTGATATGCATAAACGCATGTTACCCTGCCAGTTTTCAATGCTATTTCATGTTTGCAGATACTCTGTGTTAATTTAAAACTTGACAAGAGATTTTTACATAGATCCCTTTATGTCTTCCTCTTTCTTTTTCTTTTTTTTTTTACCTTATATGTGTTGCCACATGGGAGTAGCATTAAAGTTTCTACTAGTTTTAGGGTAGTTAACAATTAGACAGAAGAGAAACAGCAGTTTAGACGCTACTCCTTTGTGTAGCGCCAGCAGGAAGCCAATCAGGAGCTGATTGGATACACAGCCTGTGTTTTGTTTTGATTGACTCAAAATAAGAGAGTGTAGGTGGCCAGCAGGCACAGAGTTTGAGAAAAGGCACAGACTGTATACAATGGAGGTATTCAAATGTTATTGTCTTAAAAAGTCACTGTCTAGTGTGGCAGGTGGTCCTTATTGATTTATCTGAACAAGGACAGTTTTTCTTGTCATTTGACAGGATGTAGTTTCAGACATTGGTTGTGGTAGACAGAGCTTTTGTTTCAAAGTTGAAGTTGGACTTGTTTGCCACTCGTCTCCCTTCCCCAGGTGTCCTGAGTGAGCGTAAGAAGGTCACCCTTGGCACCCAGCCCACTGTGCTGAGGACTTTCAGATCCCTGTCCACTTCAAACGTCTTTGCCTGCTCTGACCGACCCACTGTCATCTACTCCTCCAATCACAAGCTGGTGTTTTCCAATGTCAACCTCAAGGAGGTCAACTACATGTGCCCACTCAACTCTGAGGGCTATCCTGACAGGTCAGCAGCACCACTTTAAATGTTTTTCAGTCTATAGCTGTGGAGGAAAGTGTTGTTCTTTCATCTTTTTTCTTCCTCTGTGCTGGAGGAGTTCACACACACGTACACACACAAGCTTCACTACAATTTTGATCTTCCAACAAACACGTTTTGTTCTATTGGCTATTTTGCGCTCTGTGCTGTAGCTTCCCTTCCACTGATGTTTTTTTGATTTTGACAGCCTGGCTCTAGCCAACAACAGCACTCTGACCATCGGTACCATCGACGAGATCCAGAAACTCCACATCCGCACTGTTCCCCTCTACGAGTCTCCCAGGTCAGCTCCCCTGTCAGATGTTATCGGTTGTGCTTTAGCTGTCATGACAAAAAGCCTGAAAAGAAGAATACATTAAGTTTTAATGCACCAGAGTGGACTGGACAAATTTGAAAAAAATTACATGACAAACTCAATTTAGATTCCAAATTAATATTTCAGAGCCATAATTTGAACAAATAAAATGCTTTTTTTCCCCTTGGTTTCTGCAGCATCTTTGCCCATGTTTTCTCTTTGGCTTTGATATGGTCATTGTTGTCTTTTTGCATTTGTTTTGATCTCTTGATTGTTTTACATCTGATGAATTAAATATTTTTTTTGTTTGATGTCCTCTCTGCATTGTTCTCATTTGCATAGGGCATACATCTTAATGAGAGCCCTGACTTTGCTTTTGCTGAACAAGTTGTTGCACTAAGGTTATTGTTGTGGCAACCAGCGAGAAAACAGGAAGCCGTCAGAAAGCCATTCTGTTTTTGTTCACCTTTGTTCTTTTATTTAGCATGTCTGCTCTCCCTTTGCTTTTTTCCTCTCTCTTCTCTCTCTCTCTTTCTGTCCACTGCCCCACCAGACGGATCTGTTACCAGGAGGTTTCCCAGTGTTTTGGGGTGCTCTCCAGCAGGGTGGAGATTCAGGATGTCAGCGGGACCACCTCGGCTGTACGCCCCAGCGCCAGCACTCAGGTACCTCCATGTTCTGTTTGTGATTTGCCTAAGGGCTTGTTTGTTTTTAAACCCCTCTCTAACCTGGCAAACTGACTAAGAACATATTATATTTATAAAATGAGACTGCAAGTTTGCCAGGACACCAAATGTCTTGTCCTGTTAGCAACCTAGCAGCTCTACTGGAACAGTTAGCGTTTTAAGTGCCTTGCTTTTGGGCATTTTTGTAGTATTTGTCAAAGGTGAGGAGAGCAGCAGTGCCTTTAAATCCTCCTCCTAGATTCTCTCAGACAGCCAGGATTTAAACATCGGGTGCCAGTCTACTATCTGGTTTTATTTAGAAACACCCCCATGACACGTTGGCAGTGAGTAAATGTGACAGCAGGAGAGGAAGAGCAGCCTGTTCCTTTCTTTTTCTGTATTTTACCTACTGAAGCGAAACCTAGCTGTAATGAGACAGTTCAAATAAAGTTGAAATTAAGTTTAATATCATTTTCAGTTATAGCCTGCTTAACGTAATCCTCGCTTGGCTGATTTGTTGCCAAGAAATAAATAAGGACAGTGAGATTTCAGCTGCCAAGACAGAATAGCAGGATCGGTTTCTAAAAAGAGACGCTCATTTGGAGAGGTAATGAAAAAGTCCTCTCAGTCAGATTTACCATGACAACATGTGTTGCGTCCACCCGACTTGGCTCTATAGCTTCCCCAGGGGAACAAGTATGCACCCCCATCTGTGTGGTATTAATGACTGCAGCCCACTACTTTTTGGAGGCAAAGGCGAGCCTGAGCCTCTCACACTTGATGATGGTGGTTTCCAGAAAGGTGTTCACCTGATTTTTATCGGCGCACATCTGGCACTGCAGATGGTGCTGACTGCACTATTGAGCTCAGTTAAAAATGGAGAGATTTGTATTTCTGTCCACCCTGGAAAGGTATTTATTAGGCTTTACTTTCTCTTTTACTCCCTTTCCTCTCCCATCTTTATAAATCTCTGTACCTCCAGGCGCTTTCCAGCAGTGTGAGCTCCAGCAAGCTCTTCCCCAGCAGCACCTCCCCCCACGAGACCTCATTTGGGGAGGAGGTGGAGGTCCACAGTCTCCTCGTTGTGGATCAGCACACCTTTGAAGGTGAGACAGCCGAATCTACATTTCCATTTGAGCTCACTTAGCCGGTGCTTTCATCAGGCGTCTCTGACAGTAAATGCTGCGTTAAATTCGAAAAGGGAGAATGATGGCCAACTCTTAACACGTATGTACAGAAAACTCCTACAAGCCTCTTCACACCTCGGTTGCAGCTTTAATTTTTCCATAATCGGTGTGCAGACTGTAATTAGATTTATTTTACAGTTCCTGGCCTCCAAGTCTCAGTCACACACCACTTAAATCTGTATAACAAAGAACAGTGAGAAAAGAGCATATGAGTAGAAGTGTGAATCTCTGGCTTAACAGAAGTCCACTTCAACTCTCAATTCACTAGCTGGTGACTGGATTTTTTTTGTAAACAGCAATTTGTGATTTAATGATTTGGTGAATTTTACATCCATTAAAAAAAAACACCAGCAATAATATCAGACCATCCTTGTTTTGAAATGGGAAAAAAATTCAGATAACAGATTTGCTGAAACAGTATTTGTTCTAAAAGAAAAACATTGACAAAAAAGGTTGTAATTCATAGTATTCTGTTAAAGCCACACGTAATTACATTTATTTATTTATTTATTTATTTAAAGAATCGGAAATAAATAGATTCAAAGTATTTCATGTCGACTCAGGCTGAAGTTAGAGCATTTTATTTTATTTTTTAGCAGATTGATTTAGTTAAATTGGCAGAATTTATAATGAATGATACAAATGAATAGTTAAACGCCTTCACATGGTAGATATATTAGCCTATTTGCAGCACTTTTCACACACTCATGTTCTATATGTACTTGTGTGTTGTGTTAGTCCTCCATGCCCACCAGTTCCTTCCCAGCGAATATGCCCTCAGCATGGTGTCGTGCCGTCTGGGCAGAGACCCATCAGTGTACTTCATCGTTGGCACCGCCATGGTTTACCCAGAGGAGGCCGAGCCCAAGCAGGGGCGCATCATTGTCTTCCACTACACCGATGGTTAGTAGCCAAGCTTTTCTTAATCTGTCTCTCGGTTGTACACACACACCCATTATCTCTGTCTTGTTTCTCAATCCCCGCCCAGTTTCTCTTTCCATCTGCCTTGTTTCGCCATGCTCTCTTTATCCTTCAGCCTCTTTCACTTTGTCTTCCCTGTTCTCCTTTTCTCTCACTCATGGACACTTTGTCCTGCCGTGCTCTTGTTCTCCACCTCACTTAATCATTTTCTTATCATTTCTTATCTCAAGTGTTCTTCCCTTGGCTCACAAGTCTTTACTGATTCTTCTCATTTCCTTTCATACTCCATCCTTCTGAAGGTGTATTGCGTCTATTTTATTCCTCTTCCTTTAGCTTTTCATTCTGAACCTGTCATTCTTTTTGTCCTGCTTGCCTCCCCCACTCCTTTTCATTTTTTTTCTCCCCTCTGTCCTTTTCACATCTCTGTCTCTCTTTCTCTCTCCCTTGTCAAGCAGTGCACTCGTCTCCACCTCACTCTAACAAGATCTTGTATGTGCTAGTTTAGGTTGACACTGAGCATGTAACACTTTGAATGCTAACTGAGCGCTGACTGACAGACATTGTGCTCTTTTCTGCAGGGAAGCTGCAAACGGTGGCTGAAAAGGAGGTGAAGGGAGCTGTCTATTCGATGGTCGAATTCAATGGCAAACTGCTGGCCAGCATCAATAGCACAGTGAGTGGCACTTGATGATGCTGTCCAGTTTTCTGCACGGAGACACAAACTTGACTCTTTCTGACATAAACCAGCTGCGGAGCAATATGATGATGTGCCATATTTGTGAAATTTTAATCTGAACACTGATTATTAATTATTTTTAACTAACTAGGAAAGGTTAACTGACCAAATTGTCTTTTGTTTCTACCACACTTTGCCTCACACTGAAAACATTAATATTGTCTGTGTGGAAGGATAAATGAAGCCCTAGCTGTTAGCCTCAAGCAAGGTGCTAATCAAATGCCTTGCTCAAGGGCATCTCGCCAGTAGGTTCAGGGATTCCAAACAGCAACTTTCCAGTTACAGTCCTGCTTCTGTGACCTTGAGGAAACTACTGTTAAAAGTCAATTAAATTTTTAGCTATGATAGTGCTCCTTGTGGAGTTTGAAACAACTTAATTAGCTTCCAGTTTCCTGTGTGTAGCTTCTCTGTTACAAGGAGAAGACTTAGCTTCTTGTTTAAAGGCCCTACACAGTGATGGGATTTGGTGCAGCAACTGCCTCGCAAATATCCAAATAACTAGCGCAGTTCCCGTTCAAAATGTGCCTGTCTGAAGGGGCCGATTGCTTGGCATGCGGTATTGCCACTTGCAGCTTTCTTGAGAGCCGCTCATCCAAACAACTTCACACTTGACAGATCCTTTCCAGGCTGCAGTGTGTGTTGGTCAGTCTCGTTTGTTACTGCTGGAGCTTGCCACTCTGCTCTGATAACGTTAGTTCGTGGGTGATCATGTACCTCACGTTCATCTCGCAAAATGCTCGCAACCACTGCCTTCTTTGACGATGAACTACAACACTCTAAGCGTGTGTGCACTGAAGACTGTCCGGGTGTGGGACTGCCCTCGCAGTTGTGTTCCACCTTTTTAGTTCTGTCAATCATGACGATAACTAAAATCAGAGAATCAGTTTTTGCAGCTTTCTTCACACTGGACACTGCACTTCCTTGGTGCCTCAGCATCACATCCACCAAGTGTGAAGTTGATCGAATGAACAGTTGTTAAGAAAATCGAAGGACAGATATACAAACAGACAGAGCTTCCTCCATTTATAGTCTGTGGTTCTGCCTCAGAGCGCCTATGTTGGAGGGAGGGCGTGGTCAACCCATGAGTACAAATATTTAAAATGCCAGCAGCCACGAAAGCAACAATTTCGTCTGGTTGGTCAGTGTTTCTCCTGTATACATGCTAACAAAATCCTTTATAATATCAAAAATGACGCCAAATCCACATTAATTTGGAAATCAGTGATCATTTTCATTGTGCATTACAGGGCAGGCAGCAGCAGCAACGCTCTTGAATGACTATAGATATATTATAGAAACATGGGAGTGTATGTGTGAGCTTCTCACGCTCTGTCCACAGATAATAAAGGTGCATCTTCTCTATCTCCCAACTCCAAAACTGAAGATCAAACCCCCAGGGAGTCTTTACTTGTGTCTCACAGGATAGGAGCCGTTGTATTCTTTATTTGCTTCATTATAAATTCTTAAATCCATTAGCCTACATATAGAGCACCTCTAGATCTAACAGAACATATATTTCATTGTATTAGTGCTTTAAAGTGGGACTTTAACCCAACTCATTTAGCCAAACTCCACCGCATACAGTGTGAGAAGAATTTAAAGCCAAGTGTAGTCACAGCTAAAACCTCATAAGCCCCGTCTAGATGGGTTTAGCTTTCCCAGCAGGAGGCCAGGTGATGTAATTTCTACCTGCATCCTGTCAATTTAGCCCTTTGAAGAGTAACGATATTTGATATTAAAGCATGGCGGTCTCCCAGTCAACTCTTTCACCATCTTCTGCCAGTTCTAGTTTGATTAAAATTTATTTTGTACATGCATTTTAAAAAATACCTTCTGTTTGGCTCTTGCTGTGCGAACTCCCCAGCAAGACAAGTCCCACCTGACTTGTGTGTTTTGACTGCTTTTGTTTTGATTGCTGAAGGCAGAAGTAGCATGGGATCTATTTGTGAAAGTTAAGTGCCTCCTTCATAATTTTGAAGTGTAATTTTAGAATAGATTTCTTCCATATGGATTTCTCATTAAAATCACGGACATGCTGCGTAAAGAAATACTTCCCCCCTGCTCTCCTGTTATGCTGATCTCATCCATACAGAGATACAGATACTCCCTTAGGTTAAAAAACCAGACAGGTTAACCTTATAATAAAATATCAAGAGTCTGGTCATATTTATGGGTTACAGACGTGTAGAAGTCATCAGAGGAATTAGAATCACAGTAGATGCATGGCATTAAAAACCAAAATTACAGTTTAAAAAAGTTGCCAGCTGGAAACACATTAGCATTCGGCTGCGTGGCTGGCAGCCAGCGTTTGTGGAACACACTGAACACATGATAATCACAAAATAACTCCTGGATTGCGATGAACATCCCAAATTGGTGATTTCAGACAGCACAACAGCCAAGCCGCACCAGAGCCATCAGGCATCAGCCATCGAGTGAACTCTCTTTAATGTCAATTGACCCTGCTTCACCGGCTGTGTTTTGTTCAGTGGGAGCAACTGGAGAGAGTCACAATTTGCCTAAATCCAATTCCTAACACCTGACACCAGAGCTCAACCCATTTTGTGAATGGAGAAAGGGAACAAGGCAACAGAAACACACACAACAAATCTGTTTCTAGCGGCATACGATCTGTTAT
Source organism: Neoniphon sammara (assembly GCA_900302535.1). Lineage (NCBI taxonomy): Eukaryota > Metazoa > Chordata > Actinopteri > Holocentriformes > Holocentridae > Neoniphon > Neoniphon sammara. Next base: position 4,812 of record OMKZ01014848.1, on the reverse strand, counting down.
ATTTGCCCATATGTAAATGTTTAAAACTTTCCAGTGCTTAAGTTAATATGAAGATTAGATGTCTGCTATATAATAGCCAGGTGCAATATACAGTATCTCTGTAGGCTTTAGTGATTAAAAATATCAATTAAAAAATGCCCTCTTACACTTACAGGCAGCTGTCAGAGTGAAAAATTGCAAATGTCAACACCAAGAAATATTGGCAGCTGTTCTTACAGAAAGGCCCTGAGTGTGAAGGGTCCTCTGCAAAATCAATAAAGCTGTGGTTCAATTTCTTATGTTTTTCTATAGGGATTAGATTTCAATGCCGGGACCCCCAGGTAACACTGTAGCCCACACTTGAGTTAGAAACCTCAGGCTTGACATTACATACAGAATATTAAAACAGCAAAACTAAATCTCAATTGCAGGTCACTGCCCAAGGTGGATTATCCAGATCATTTGTTGTCTGTATTTATTATAATTTTGTTGAAGTCATGGGTCAGCAGTTGGCAAACGGTGGTTTGTGGCAATGTTTATGGTAACTAACTACCTGAAGGTTATAACCTGCTGCCCAGATTGTGATTTACATTGAATGCATCAGTGATAGACTGATTAATCGCTCCAGCCGATCTCTGTCATTTTGAAATAATCTGCATCAGCCAATAACCGTGCCCACATGGCTGATGAGCAAAAACTTTTACGCTTTCACTTGTGTCAATCCTGCAAGTGTCAACTGATTTAAAAAACATATTTTATGATTTTTATTTTCAATCAGTTTTTGTTTGATACATTTGTTGATTTAAAATAGTAAGAGTGAAGATCTACTAAAGAAAAGAAAATTTTTTGTGTCCCATTTTTTATGAAATTGTATTTTATTACATGCAGTAAAAGAAAAAAAACATATCGACAATATATCAGCCATCAGCCACCCTGCTCTGTAAATATTGGCCTTTGAAAATCCCATATCCATCAACCGCTAGAATACATTAAATAATATTACTTAAGCATAATTGCTTCAGTATAGCCAGTGACATTATGATGACAAATAATCAGTCTCTGTGCAGCAGGTATGGCGTGATAGCAGCTGATGGCAACTAGGCGCTAGGGGTGGTGAAAAAAACGATTATTAATTAATCGCGATTATGTTATGGACGAGTATGAATCGATTATTAAATTTTCAAAAATCGATTATTTTTTGCATTATTTTATTTTGTAAAAATGTTATCCCGCGGTTAACGGAAGTTGAACGTCACATGAGCGCACCCAGTTCCAGTTCGCAAGTGCGTGTAGCGGCCAGAGCGAGTGAGAGCAGGTGTGTAAAATGAACGAGGAACAGCCAGCAACGAGCAACCAACCAATCCACCCAGCTCCATCTGGGCTCAAAGTAAGCGTGTGGATTCATTTTGGTTTTCATGGCAGGAGCTCTAAACATGTTGATAGAACGCACGCCGTCTGTCGACACTGCCACACTAAACTGAAGTACTGCGGCAATACGAGCAACTTGAGGGCTCACATTTCCCGCTTTCATCCGGAGGAGGCAGGGTGGGTTAAAGACGACCGCATGAAGCCCGTCATTCCACCGAATCACCGTACTCTCCACGATATGTCAAAACTAGCCCCGGGCTCGGAGCGAGCTAAGAAAATCACAACGTCAATATCTTATTTTATTGCCAAAGATATGAGGCCATACAGTGTGGTGGAAAACCAAGGCTTCAGCTACATGGTCCACAATATGGAGCCAAGGTATGTGATACCATCCCGGAGCTTTTTCACACACAAGTCGATTCCAAGTCTTTACAAGGAGACAAAGTTTTTAGTGCAAGAGTCCCTCAAGTCTGCTCTCAGGGTAGCAATAACTTGCGATGCCTGGATATCCAGAGACACCGTCTCATATGTGACCGTTACAGCTCATCATGTCAACAGTGAGTGGAAGCTAACTTCATACGTGCTTCAGACAAGAGCTATGGATGATAGCCACACAGGCGCAAATATGTGCGAGTTTCTCAAAGCTGTGGCGGACGAGTGGGGGATATAGACACATGACCTGGTTCTCGTCACCGACAATGCTTCAAATATGAACCTGGCTGCAGAGCTTGGCAACTTTCTACATGTCCGGCGTTACGCTCACACCCTAAACCTCGCCTGCCAACGAGCGCTGAAGTTGCCCGCTGTAGCCCGACTGTTGGGTCGAGTCAGACGGATCACCACCTTCTTTGACCGCAGCACCACAGCCAGTCATGTGCTGGAACAAAAGCAGGCCCAACTCGGTAAGCAAAAGGCTTAAAATTAATTAAAAAATAAAATATTTGCCTTTGTAATAGAAGTGAATCTATTTTAACTGTTGCATACAAAGCAAGCTTTTTATTAGCTTCTAATTTACCAGTAGGCTATTTACAAATATAATTCCTATTATAGGCTACTAATAATTGGCTTTTTTTTTCATTTTACCAGAACTGCCTAAACACAAACTGAAGACTGATGCTCCAACAAGATGGAATAGTGGCTTTGACATGGTAGATCGGTTCCTTGAACAACAGCCCGCCATCTGCGCTGCGCTCCTCTCTCCTCAACTAAGTATGGGATTTAAGATTTTATTAGACCTAGTAGCAAGGTGTGAAAAATATTTTAGTTAATTGAAATAAAAAAACTAGACTTTAGAATAAAAATATTATAAAAATATGATATTGTGTACACACAAAACTAACTAAACTAAAATAAAAATATACAGAAAATGTCTTTAGTTTTGTTTGTCAGTTTGACACACAACTAGCCTGAGGAGGCACTGGTGCATGTGTTTATTGAGACTTAGAGTCTAAATGACTGTGAGTTGTTGTGTTTGCGTGAATGGATGAACCTTAAAGCATACAATGTTGATTCCTTTATTTTAACTATTCCAATTCCTGTTCTCAATTCCCATCATCCTTACAGGTGAGGAAAGGTGCACATGACATCTGCACACTGAGTGAGGCAGATGTGTCCGGCGCTGAACACCTAGTGAGGGCCCTCAAGCCCATGACATTGGCCACCACCACAATGTCTGAGGAAAGCATGCCTACTCTCTCCATTATCGCCCCACTACATGCACAGCTCCTGGCCAGCTTCACCCCTGCACCAGAGGATGACCCGATGACCCGTGAAATCAAGCATGCCATCCGGGAAGATCTGAGGAAGAGATACACATCTACAAAAGAGAGGCACACACTTCATACAGCATCTTGCCTGGATCCTCGCTTTAAAGCTCTTCCATTCCTTTCAGAGGATGAAAAAGTGGAGACATACAGCAGAGTGACTACAGAGGCTGCATCCCTCGAGGAAAGTGCTTTGAGTTGTTACTCAATAAAGTAATGTTGAGTTGACTAATTCAGCAGCTGTTTTTTTTAATGGTGCAATAACTTTGTGGTGTATTTTCAGTTACTGTTGTCAAATGGAAAATCAATAATCGCTAATCGAGAATCGTTAATAATCGAAAATCGGTTGGTAATCGAATCGGGACCTCAATAATCGTAATCGAACTGGATTGGGAAATCAGACAGATTAACCACCCCTAGTATCTACCACAGTAGCTCAAGGAACTATAACCACTGCAGTGGTTATAATTCCTACCATTTAACATCTCCTTAAATGACTCATGTTTAAAAAAACAAGGTGTGTTTCCAATATTTGTATTTCAAATGCACATAATACACTGTGTAAATAAGACAACTGCTGAGTTGCTCTAAGTTTTTTTTTTCCACATTGACGGCTAGTGACTCCTGTAGACTTCAAGTCTTTATGCTAAGCTAACTCAAAATGCTACCCATAGGAACCAAACCAGTGGATATACAGAGGTGAAAATAGTATCGAACATCTTGTCTCAGTCTGGATAAATTGGAAAAAGGGTATTTTGCCCAAAACATTGGAGTATTCCCTTGATAACAGATCTCTAATGGATCTTTGGGGGCAGAATTTTCAAACCAAACCGGCCCTTTCTGAACTTTCATTACACCCCAGCAACCACTTAGAACACCCTAGAGACTAACTAAAAACTCCCTGGCAACCTCCAAATACACCAGAGGAACCATCTAGTAGGACCCTAGCAACCACATATAATTACTTGAGCAGCCACCTATCAACCACTTAGGAACACCCTGGCAACCACTAGAAAAACCACAGCAACAACCGTGAAACATCCTAGCAAACAACTAGTACACCCTAGCAGCCACCTGGTAAACACTAGTAACTACTTAGTAAACCTTGGAGCACTGTAGCAACCACATAGAACGACGTACACTGTAAGAAATGACTGTGAAATTTACATAAAAACTATGTAAAATCACTACAGAAAAGTATTGTAAACCCAAAAACATATTTTTTGTTTAAATTACAGTGAACTTTTATAAACTATTAAACAGAATGTTTTTGTTATATTTACAAGAGCAACATGTGATTAGAATCAAATTTATTTGTGAAAACTACAAATATTGGTAACAAAAACTGAGAAATACTGTAATACTCATAACAAAACAATTTTGTTAATTTGACATGCAAATATTGCAAAAACTATAGTTTTAGTCAGTTTGTTTTGAAAAATACAAAAAATGTAAGTCATTTTACAAGTTTATGCTGTACTTTTAACATGATTGATGAAACAATGCAAATTGAGGTAATAAAAATGTTTTCACACACACACACACACACACACACACACACACACACAAAATCATTGTGATCCTGAGAGGTTCCCTATAGGCCTATTTATATACAAAAATATAGGCTACAATTATAATAATTTGTTTGGAAGATTTTTTGTTTCTCTCCTCACCTTACAGCTATTGATAAATATTATTGATA